>LPNX010829316.1:281078-292390 GCA_001517045.1 Pseudotsuga menziesii | reverse complement strand
CTTTTCCTTTCACAACAAAGCCTTCTAGCTGAGACATGAAGACATTCTCTTTCAAGTCTCCATTCAAGAAAGCAGTATTCACATCCATCTGATGAACTTTCCACCCATTCTGAGCACCTAAAGAGAGTAAGGTACGGATGGTAGCCCATTTTGCTGTAGGAGAAAAAGTTTCTTCATAGTCAATTCCTTCCTTCTGTGCATAGCCTTTTGCTACAAGCCTCGCTTTGTGCTTGTCAAGTGAGCCATTTGATTTGTATTTGTTCTTGTACACCCACTTGCATCCAATTGGTTTGGTTCCAACTGGAGGGTCAACCAGCTTCCAATTTCCATTCTTCATGAGTGCATCATACTCATTCCATAGCTTCTTTCCACTCAACTCGAGTAGAAGCTTCTTCAAAGGAAGTTGGTTCAAAGTTAGCAGATAAATTAAATTCACAATCAAATGATACATTAATGTCATCACCTGAATTATCTGCTTCTCCTCCATCTTCATGTCTTTTTGAACTTCTCGTTCCCGTCTTTCCAACTTCATCCGGATGGACACTTTCAAGTGTCTTTGTGGCCCATTTAGGAATATTCCGTGATGGTCCTAGTTGATCAGCTAGTGGTGCTTCATCATTAATTGAGAGTCTTCCAATTCTCTCAATCACATCATCCAGTTGAATCTCTTGTTCAGGTGAAGTAGCAGGAACTTCTTCATGCGGGGGAGTTGGTGCTTCATATGGAAATTCCAAAGGTTGATCCAGAATAGGAATCCCCCCTTCAAGGTTTGGAATTTCATATTCATTTTCAGAATATTTCTTTGGATGAGGATATATTTACAAAGGATCAAGCTATCTCTCAATGGACTGGTCATTTTTATGAGTTTCAAGAAAAATGACATCTCTGGAAATAACAAAATTTTTGTTTACCTCATCATACAGACAGTATGCCTTGGAGTTTTCTTTGTACCCCAGGAAAATGCATTTTTTGTTTCGACCACCAAGCTTGTTTCTTTGCTCCTTTGGAATCAAGGCATAACAGGTGGAACCAAAAACTCTGAGATGCCTGACTGAAGGGAGATGGCCAAACCACATTTCATGTGGAGTCTTGTTATCAAGAGCATTTGAGGGACTTCTGTTTCTCAAATAGGCTGCACATTTCACTGCATCACCCCAAAACATTAGTTTTACATTCTTAAAAAACATCATTGAGCGAACCATATTCATTATGGTTCTATTCATTCTTTTTGCTACACCGTTTTGTTGAGGATTGTAGGGAACTGTAGTCTGATGTGCAATTCCATGTTGGCGAAGATAATCTTCAAAAGCATTTGAAGTGTATTCTTTCCCATTGTCAGTACGAAGTGTACCAATTTTAGATTGTGATTGTTTTTCTATCAATGCATGAAATTCCTTGAATGTTTGAAATGCTTCTGATTTTGTCTTTAATGTGTAAATCCAACACATTCTTGAGTCATCAACAAAGGTCATAAAATACTTATTCCCATTGGCAGAAGGAGTTGGCATTGGGCCACATAAATCAGAATGCACTAATTCTAATTTCCTACTTGCTCTGAAATTAGATTCATGGAATGGCAGCTTACTGTGTTTCCCTAATATACATGCATCACATTTGCTCTTCTCTTTGGGAATGGTGGGCAAACCAAATACACCATTCTTTCTCAATAAACGAAGACTGTTATAATTCAAATGACCAAATCTTGCATGCCACAATAAACTTGATGACAAATTACCTTCTCCATGCTGAGAGAAGTAGGCATAGTTCTGAACTCTTGCAGATGAACCCTTTAGCTTCAGCAGCTTCCCATCTTTGTATCCAGTCATGATGACTTGGTTGTCAGGGGACTTTCTTATTTCTACGATTCCATCAAACATGTGGATGGAATGGCCTTGCTGTCGAATCTGCACCAAGGACAACAGGCTTCTATGCAACTCTGGAATATAAAGAACATTCTTCAACAAGAAATCAGGGAATCCAGGCATCTTCAGCCGAATGGTGCCCATTCCCTTTGGTTTAAGACTTGAATTATCTGCAAAGTAAACTATGCCATTTATTGTTTCATCAAGTTCTTCAAAACAATCTTTTCTAAAAGTCATGTGTGATGTTGCACCAGTATCAAGTAGCCAACAATCTTTGTAAGATGAAAGTGAAGTCAATTCATTAATACCAAGATTACAATGTGCAACAATACAATGAGCAGAATCTGAAGATTTACGAGCATCTTGGTTCTTATTGTCATCTTTCTTCTGGTTATGTCTGTCTTTGATGGAGTCCCATGAAGTCCAACACTGATCTACTATGTGTCCAGTCTTTCCACAACACTTGCACTGCAAATCTGATCTTTTGTTGGAGTTGTTTCTTCCTCCTCTACCTCTGAAATTTCTTCTTCCTCGTCCTCTCTTGCTGCAATCTCCCTTGGAAGGGTCTTTGGACTGATTCTTTGTTTTCTGAACAAAGTAAAGGGATTCTTCAACATGCTCGCTTGATATCTTGATCTTTCTAGACCATTTTGGATATGTTTCCTTGCCAGTGAGGACATCACCAACAATAGATGCAGAATAATGCATCTTCAATCTGGAACTTGCAACTTACACAATACTTGAAAGAAAAATATGGAATGCAGGTTTATGTTCTTGCTCCTTTGCAAATTACAAAAATGATTCTGTAGCTTATTATACAATTTTGCAACCCTGTTTCTCAAAATAATTCTGTAGCTCTATGTTAATAATTCTAGAGTGTTGTTTACAAGTACAATTCAATTTTTTTTTTAATGAAAAATCACAATAATACATCATACAAAATAATGCATCAGACTTGTAGAATAATCAAACAATTGAGTTCGCTGCACTTTTTGTAGTTCACATTCTTCAAACAGTCTTCAGTCGCAGCAATGGTCTTCACATTCAGAAGAAACATCTCATAGCTCCAATTAATACTCTCGGGCTCATACAATATCCATATGGTCACAATTAATACTCAAGACGCAGGCAGCTCCACGCAGGCAGCTCCACGTAGCTCCACGCAGTTGAATACAGGAGTGAGCTACTTCACTCACGTTTAGGCTCAAGACGCAGGCAACTCCAAGCAGGCAGCTCCACGTAGCTGAATAACTCCAAGGCGTGATTCAAAATCGCAACCTTCATGTGACTGAGTAAAAGCTTGGGTCTTCAACAAGGATTCTGATTATCTTCAGAGCAGGTTTACTCTATGCAATTGAGAAAGGCATGACTCTGCACAGCTATACAATCTCTGCCCGAATTCCCACTTAATCTCTATGCACAGACTTAGGTCAAAAAATTAGGTTTTGTGTAGTCTCCAACGGTCACAAACAATTAGACCAATAGCACTTTACCTCCACACACAAGATAGGCATAAATTAGGGTTTTTACATTCCCAACGGTCGCAAGTAAATAGAACACGAATATTTTACCTCCATGCACTTGAGAAACAACATGAATCTTCAGATTACATCATCGTGGCTTCAAATACAACTTCACGCAGTTGAAGAGGGTTTGAGTCTTCACCACGTTCTCTTTCAGTTTAGCTCTCGTTCAGACCATAGGTTCGCAGCTTTCAATATGAGATTGAAGTCTCAGTTCCCAAAATAAATCTTACATATGTAAGTCACAACTCACACATGGAAGACTGCTCAAGGATGGAGGACTCAACTCACAAAATATACATAGCAACTAACATAATACAATCTCATCTATCACATCTTCATGCATTCGGCAGCATACACAATCATTCATTCGCATAGCTCAAGAAATTGAACGTACGGCTCAACCAGGACGAAGTTTACCTATGGAAGGCAGCTCACACTCAAAATTTGTAGCGTACAGTATTATTACGACTTCAAATATTCACTATTGTGATACATGCGTACTCCTCGCGATGGATCGAAGGTATATGAAGTCTCTCAAATTAGACTCGTTGCAGAATAACGCACCGAATTATGAGAAACGCAGAGGCATTCTAACAAATTGCAGTCAGCTTGAAACAAATTGCAGGCAGAGAATAATGGCTAGATCGAGGGATATGAAACGTTCTTACATAGAAAATAAGCGCCTTGTTTTGGAACTGTAACGCATACAATGAATGTATGCAGGCTGGCAGGAGAAATGAATTGACAAAGGTTAGAACGGAGGTCTGGCAGGCAGACTGGCAGGCATGTAGGCTGCTAGGACTGAAACTTAACTGCAGGAGTTATGGTAGGTGGTGCTATGATACCACTGTTGGATAATAACTCCCGAATTCATTTCTATTCCATTGCTAATGCATACATTTATACATTTCATATGGTGGTTTAGATTCATCTTCAGACCAGCCTTTTCACCTTCCTATGTAACTATTCATATTCCTATTATGTACACTAACGTATAATCCTGACGGATTATATTCCAACAGAAACAAATTAATGACTTTCAATATTTCTTGTATATTACAACCTTTTGATTCCTTGAATAGGTTTTTGAAAAACCATTCCCTCGCCTCTGTTTTTTCTTTAAAGGAGATAGCCATTACCCCATTCATGTCCCATATTGACGAGATTGTGTTCTGGTTCCTTCTAAGGTTAGATAAATTGTGAATTTTTATTATTATTATTGTCTCCTTATTTTATCCAAATAGATCTGCTTTTTAGCCTTTGTAGCTCCTCGTCCCTGTTCAACAGTTCTTCTTTTTTTAATTCCTTTTCCCTTACCTCCTTTAATTCTTCCTCTATAAAAATTCCAGAGTTGTTTTTCTCATAAATCTCTTTTAAAGAGTTTTCTACTTAAGTTGTTTTTGTTTATTGGCCGTATAAACCCTATCCCAGGGTTTTGTCACCTTCTTAACTTGTTGTAAATTTTCTGAAATTTGTTTCATGAAGGTGATATTAGGGTTTTCCTCCAGCAACCTCCATGTATCTCCTATCATCTTACAATAGTCTTCGTCTAATAACCAAGCATGGTTAAATTTGAATGGGGTTGGCAGTTTTGTTTCTAGGTTTTGAATTTGGAGGAGAATTGGGAGATGGTTTGACATACCTCCTACTTTGACCCATGTTCTAAAAATCAAATACCCTGAAAGAAAATTTTCAGAAAGCAAGAATCTATCTAACCTTTTAGATATGGCCCGATCCCCGCTTCTGTTGTTCCTCCAAGTTGGGGTTAGCTTCAATGGTTGAAGGTCCACCAGCTCCTTGGATTCAAAGAGTTCCACAAAGAAGGAGCTTAATCCATCACGACAGACAGAGATTCCCAAATTTTATTTTTCAGATAGGGTTAGATTCAAATCCCCACCGAGTATTACGTTCTCTAGCTTCAACAGTCCCGAGGAGAAGAAAATTTCCCAAAACCCTTTTTGATCTTGATAGGATCCGTATACATTGTATAGAGCATAAGAATTCCCCGTGACTTTCTCCTTGAGAACTATTTTCAGCACCGTGCTATGTTTTTCCACTTGCACTTCCTCATATTCCTAATTCCAGGTAGTTATTAGACCCCCAGAATGTCCTTCCAAACTGATATGTCCAAATTTCCACCCTCTCAGCCATGTCTCCAATATTTCCTTAGCTTTCTCTCCCTCCATCATTGTTTCCTGGATAAAAATGATCATAGATTTTAGAATGTCGATCATTCTCTTTAGAGATTTTAATTTGCGGGAGCTCCCCAACCCCCTTGCATTGAAAGATAGGACCAACATCAGGTGACCCTTTCGTGGGCCTTCCCTACTCTAAGGGCCCTACCAATCGTTGCTTGGTTGCCATTCCTCACATCCACCTCAGCTTTAGATTTAGATTTTTCAATATGGGATATCCTTCCCAATGTGATCTTGGCCAACTTGTCTGAAGCTAATCCTCCGGACGACACTTGGTCTCTATCAGTCGCCACCTTTGATCGTGTGTTGTATATTTTATGCTTAATCCACGAAGGGGCTCTTTAGGGGATGGCACCTTTTTTCCTTTACTACCCTCGCTACTACAGGTGTCTTTACACTCTTTAATGGGTGTCATCTCCGTATATCCGGTATGCATGTGAATTGATTTTACCGGTATCGGCCTCGACGTGGTTCCCTTGGCAAGAGTCACCATCTCTCTTTCATCCTATGAGCCATTTTTCCTCAATGGAGCAGGGATAATTTTAGGGGAGAATTTTAGCCCAGTGGGCTATTTTTCCATGTTTTTCTCCCAAAAAAGATTCGCCATTTTGCATTTTTTGAAGTCCTGTTTCGCCCAATTTTGATGGGGTAAAAATTTTTCACCCTAAAAATCACCAAATTATTATATAAACAATATAAAATCCTTGGAAATTAAAATATTTTTTGAAAAATATCGCCAATCATTTTATAGTTGGCGTTTTAAGAATTGGTAATATTCGCCAACATTTATACACTTTTAAATAAGTATGGTTCCTTAAAATCATCCATGCAATGGAGACCGTTCAGGGCACACTAGGGTTGCACTATTGACAGATGTGAGATTGTCAGTATTGATTTCCAGCTTACCAGGGGTCTCAATTAAGCTATCTTCCGTCATGGTATATCTCTTTTCTTTTGAGAATGCCACCTTTTTTTCCTTACTACCCTCGCTGCTACATGCATGTTTACATTCTTGAACCGAATTCATCTCCTTATTTCCTGTTTGCAAGACCATTGTTTTAGCCTGCATTGGGCTCGGTGTGGTTTCCTTGACAAGAGTTACCACCTCTCTTACATCCTGAGGAACAATTGTCCTCGGAGGAGACTGTTCATTGCACATAAAGGTTGTAGTATTGGAAGAAGTAAGGTTTCCAGGACTGAGTTCCGGCTTACCAGGGAGCGTAGATAAGTTATCTTCCTTCGAGATCCTCTTCCCACCATCTTTGGACAATTTCTCGCTTCTTCCTTTGTTTTGAGAATTCTTCCCCTTCTGATTCCTGAATTGTTGCAACCTTCGCTCTAGATTTAAGCAGTCCTTCGCTAAGTGCCTAACCTGTTTGCATGTGAAGCATCAAAAGGGAATTTTCCAATAATCCAGCTTCTGTCTCCACTGGATCCCATGAAGCTCTAAATGAATTTCTTCATACAACCCGTCACGAAGGTCTACTTCAATGAGAAATTTGGTGCACCTCCTATCCACCTTCTGCTCCCAACCTTCTTCCAAAGCTACAAATTTACCAATTTTGTCTCCTATAGCCTCCATTGTCTCTTTTTTCCAGAACATCAAGGGAATCCTTGGTAGAATAGCCCATATTTTCTGCACATTTTGCGGCTCTCTGTTTGCATAAAAGTCTATGCTTAGAATTCTTAAGGATTAACCCAGAGGGTCCCCATTGCCATTTTTCCCTTAATAATAACTGTCTCTCTGCCTCTGTCTTAACCTAAAACAAAATCCAACCTCTTGAAAGAATATGAAACATTGGTAGCTGCCGCAGATGGGGTTTCCAATTTTCCTCCATCCACCTTCGAAGCGTGTCCTCCCCGACTATTTTGCTGCACAATCTTCCAACCAAAGCTAAACACAGGTATTCAGGTACTTCTGATAATGAAATATCCTTTCCAACTATTAATTATGTTGCGTGTTTTTTAACCTCGCCTCCTGTACGTTTTTTGCTTTCACCATTTTTATTTGATATTATGGCTTCACCCTCCTTCCTGTTTTGAAGGGTTGTGCCTGAATTTCTTTGGCCTGTGATCGGAATGTATTGCTTTCTTAGGTTTCACCACTTGTAAAAAAATCGATTTCTGCCCTTCTGGAGTGGTTGAGTCATAATCAACTTCATCTATCATCATTATGTGCATAAGACTCCGAACCTTTAAAACATTAAAAGATTAAAAATATAACATTTAAGGTCATAAAAAACTTTAGCTCCGATTCTTCTGTCTTTCGCTACTCCTCACGCTTTTTTCCACGAACCGTTCCCTGGCCGCAGAACCCTTATCTCCTAAGGGCCCCCATATATATATATATATGTGTGTGTGTGTGTATAAATGGTATTCCATGCTATTATAATTAGGACTTCATGTTTTGTAATTGTGACAAGTTAAATTATATTTGTTATTTATAGCGTTAGGAATAGACATAATTGGGTCAATTTATTAGAAAGGGGTTTGATTTTGATTAAGGTTGGTTAATGATTGTGGTCATCATTAAATAAATATTATTTAACTTAATTACAGTTACTTAGTATGATTGCTGAATGTGGTGCTAATTAATGAATGAATAATGCTAAAGTTCTAATGAGGATTAATGTCAATTAATGTTGATTAATGCTAATTAATAATGCAAATGGTGTTATTTATGTTATTAAGATTTGATTAACTTAATTGTTGAATAAGTTCATGGTTACTAAATCATTAAATAAAGTATTAATGTGATTGATTATTGTTATTATCAACTTGATTAATAAATGCTAATTAAAGGATGAATTTTAATAGTTCCATGAATGGTGATTATGTTTAATTTTAATTATTTAAGATTAATTACGATTAATTAGAATATGGTAATTTATTATTATTAATTATGATTGTTATAATTAATTACGATAGATTAAAACTAATGAGAAAGTCATGTTAATTGAGTATTAATCACGGTTAATTATAGTTAAGGTTAGTGTAACTAGGTTTGAATGTTGAATGTGGTAATTTGTTCCATGAATGATTATTATAATGGATTATAATTAATTAGGATTAATCAAAATGTAGTAATAAATAAACATTAACTAAGAACTTAATCACAAATAATGTTTAATTGTTGAATAAAATAAATAGCTTCGTAAATGATCTTTAAAAATTTAATTAGTTGATAAATAAATAGATGAGTCTTAATTACAATTATGCTAGACTATGGAATATGGTAATGATTACATAAATGACATTTTGTTATTATTATTACTAAATATATATTAATGTGAGGTGATAATATTGACTACGTATATTGTTGTTTTATGTTGAAAGAATGGTAAGAAATGAATAGCGGTGTAACTTATTATTATTTTTTAATAAAGTGATTGAATTATGAGTAACCATGGGAATCCATGTGGTTGGGGGAATTATGGGAACCTAACAAGGTGGATGAGAGGGGGGTTGAATAATTAATGACGGGATAAGGTAGTAATGAAGGCATGGAGAGTCAATGAAGAGTAGGATATAGGGGGGAGAATGTGGAGGTTTTGGGGGACCAGAAAAGACGAGCAAGAGGGAGCAAAAATCATTTTGAAATTTTCAAAGGAAAGGGATATTTTATCATTGGTTGGAATGTACTTAGGTTTTAGCCTTAAGGGTTCAAGAACTGAGTTCTTGAATCTAGGAAGTTGACAAGACTATCCTAGTTGGCAGGGTGACAGATTGGTTTGGTCAGTTGAGTTTTCTATTACTGTTAAAGGGCTTGCAGGTTGTAGGGCCAATGAGCTTGAAGGGACAAATTGCTGAAGGAACAAACTGCTAAATCTACATGTATTTTAAATACTATTTCAAATTATAAATCAAATAATAATTGTTTATCTACATGTATTTTAAATACTGTTTCAAATTATAAATCAAAGAAGAACTCTTTAAACATGCCTCAATGAGTATATTATTCTATCAATTTGATTGTACACAAAAAAATATGAATATGTTATGTTGTAATATTGTTTGTACCAATTTTTTTTACTGTTTTATACCTGCATACAAAATTTAGATGAATCAAACAAGTTAGCAAGTTAACTTAGAACCAATTGATAAAACAAAACTTCCAAGGTTAGATTCTTATTACCATAAAAAAACTAAGGACCCGGTCAGGTTCTACATGGTTATGACACTGTAGATTCGGTCATCTTCCATTCAAATGTCTCAATATCCTACACAAATAGTCCATGGTCAAGGGGTTACCAGTTATACATGAACAATCCAACTCTTATGAGGATTGTACTCATTGGGAAACATCAAAGGGAAAACTTCCCCACTTCCATAGCTCGAGCCAAAGAGCATCTTGAGATAGTTCATACATACCTCTATGGACCCATGCAAATGTAATCCATAGGAGGTAGATTTTATTTTCTGACATTTATTGATGATTTTAGTAGGAAAATATGGTTTTATTTCCTCAAGAACAAATCAAAGACCTTCTCCTGGTTCAAAGAGTTCAAGGACCTAACCGAGAAGCAGTATGGCAAGTTCATTAAAGTGGTCAGGTCAGATGGTTGAGGTGAATATGATTCACATGATTTTACATATTTCTGCAAGCAACATGGCATCTAGAGGCAGTTTACCACCAAATACACTCCACAATAGAATGAAGTTGCTGAAAGAAACCGTCGTGAACATGGCTCGCAGCATGATGTCATACAAGAAGCTATCAGATGAATATTGGGTTGAAGTTGTTGCATGCTTAGTCTACTTGCTAAAGGATCACCCACGATGAGTGTCCATGACAAGATTCTTGAAGAAGCTTGGAGTGGCACTAAGAATAGTGTTGCACATCTAAGAGTTTTTGGTTATGTTGTGTTTGTTCATGTACTTGATGAACTTAGAAGAAAGTTGGATAAGAAGAGTGAGTGGTGCATTTTCATTGGTTACAGTGAACAACACAAGGATTACAAGTTGTATAATGTTGTCACCAAAAATATTGTGGTCAACAGAGATGTGAAGTTCCTTGAAGACAAATGCTAGAGTGATCCTTCAGACACACAACAACAAGAAAGTTCAGATTTGTCAGATCTACCTCTCAAACTTCCGAGATTGGAAGTACAACAACAAGAAGAAGCACCAACAGATAGTCCATCTCAAAACTAGAAAACTAGAAGTTTGAGGGATCTATATGAGCGAACTCCTATTATTGATGCACAACTTCAGTGTGCTCTGTTTTCCTGTCATCCCACAAATTTTGATGAAGCAGTAAATGATGCATATTGGGTATAAGTAATTAATGAAGAGATTGATGATATTGAGAAGAATTGGACATTAGAAGAAATTTGGGGTCTAAAATGGGATTCTTAAGGGAAAAAAAAACGCATCACACTAAGGAAAAAAACCATGTTACATTAACTTAAAGTTGTTATTAGTGATGGTCAATTTATTTTGTCTCATTAATGATAGGTGGAAAGTACGATTGGGTTAGTGAAGAGTTAAGAGATGATGGTTGAAAATATTAATAAATGATTTGGATTCTCCTACATACACAATAAATGATATAGTGATAAAAAATCTGAAATTTATATTATAATTTATTTATTTATTTTGATAAATTTGCCACTACTTTTCTAAAAATATTTAATAAAATGTAGATCTCAAAAACTAACTAATAAAATTACAATATTAAAAATAATAAAAATAAATAAAAAATCATCATTATTATTTAATATAATTTG
>LPNX010829316.1:177692-280930 GCA_001517045.1 Pseudotsuga menziesii | reverse complement strand
TATATATATATATATATATAATTTTTTTATTATTATAAATCATATAATAAGCTTTTGTTTTATAAAATCATATAATAATTATTATTTTGTTTTTAAAAATCATATAGTATAATTTGTATTGTAATATTTTTATGTTTAATAATATAAGAGATCATATACTAAAACTATTATTATTTTGTTTTGTATTTAATAATAAATATATAAAATTTGTAAATAATAGAAAATTTATTAAACAACATTTATATAATTATATATTATCATTATCATTATATTATAATTATAATTATAATTTTTAATTTTTTCAAATATGGTTAAATTTCGGTAGAGCAAACAGTTGAGAGGGGTTTCATTTGCTTGGTGGCCTAAGATCAAAAACCCGCTGCTCCTAGGAGGAGACATTTAAATCCAACCATGCTAAGGGTTGCTGCGGTCCAGGCTGGGTGCAATCCCTGGGTGATATTGACGGCTTTGATGCCCCTCGGTCGTGGTTTCTCAGACCAGAGGTTTGCCCAACAAGTCACAGGGCACTCGAACCAACAAAACAAAAATTCAAACATGGTTCTTTATCCGACAGGAGTTTTATCCTTGATATTGCCGAACAAATTTTGTGCTTTATTTTATGAGAGTTTTATCCCTTGTATTGCCGCAAGTTTGCTAGCAAAACTAAAATTTGTTAAGAGGAATCCATGAAATCGTAGGGAATTTTTTAGCAGGAATTAGGAGTTTTGTTTAGCCCAAGAAATGAAACGAATTTTGGTGGGAATAGTTAGATTTAGGTAAAATTTTGATAAAAATGTGCTCTGATCATATTCGTAGGTTTGCTTGCTAGACGAAATTTTGTCGGGAGGAATCCATGGAACTACAAGGAAATTTCTAGCATGAACCAATGATTTTGTTCAGAACAAGAATTAATTGCTTCTAGATTTGAATTGACCGAATTTTGGTGGTAATAGTTAGACTTAGGTCAAATTCTGAAGAAAATGTGCCCTCGATCCAACCCATGATCCGACGAGAGAAATGAGAGGGGGAAATAAAGGAAAAAATTGGAGGGAGAATTTCAACATCAAATTTTTATTTTCAAGAAAAAATGGAAAATTGGAGGGAGAATGTTGAATTCGTGAACCCTAACTGTGATTTCTACATCTATAAAATGCAATTCATGGGGTCAAATTGCAATAGTTGGTTTTGTTATGCTTCCAAGCGATTGCAGAGCGATTTTTCAAAGTTAGAGAGAAACTTTTCAGATCTATCTCCAAGGTAAGTCATAAAATCTTAGTATTTTGAATTCATACACAGTCACTCACCCTTGTCGGAGTGAATAATCAGTGAGAGTAGATCATTTGAAAGAGTCGTCTTATATAGTTATGCTTGCATTCTTCCTAGCATTTTTTTGTGGTTTATAATTTGTGTGCTCTTTTAGGATTATACATTTACAGAACAAATTATTTAAACCCTTTCCTAGCTTTGAATCAAAAATAAACTTTCTCACCTACTAATCCATATAACCTTCCCAACCAAGCCACCAAACTATGCACCTGGGTTTGGGTTTTGGGGTCGAGGTGAAGAACAAATGTTTGTAATAGGGATAAAGATTCAGATTGATGATATTGTGGTTCATATGCCATTGAACTTGTTTCCACAACTTGTTTCATTGATTATCGTAACTGTAGTCTTTCGACCCGCGAGTGAGACAGATGATATTTGACGATTTTTTATCTACCATGGAATGGGCCATTGACAATTCGACGCTGAGTTCTGCAAGAAGCGATTGATGTCTTGACCAGTAATTGTTGGATGATAGAAACGTCCTGACAGCTGATGAGTCCCATGTATTTTGTTCAATTGATCATGATAATGAAGATAAAATGATCAATTTTCTAGAATTATCCTCAATTGATCCTCTTAATGATGACCTACTAGAACCTGCATACCGACCCTTGAGTCAATGAGAAAGGGTATATTTGTTAGTTCGCTTTCTAGGTACAGATGCCCATGTTCCCTTTGAAGATCCCTCCTATAAGTCTGAGATATTTTTGGAGAAGATGAGAGACTTCATGTCCATGATACATCAAATATTGGGCTATGAAAATGAATAGTAGGATCCCAAAATTTTGGGAGGGCAGTGAGGTTGACCATAGGAAGATTGAGGAGTGCGAAAACTTTACAGCTGGAAATTTAAGGAGGCACAAGCTCTCTTTTCTCTGAATCCTTTTTTAGTTGGGATTTCTCCCCTACTACGTGCAAAAGCACCTATCCTAGATCATCTGGATCAAAGGGTAGAGTTCATGGTGCGAGGGATTCCTCAACCTCGATTTGCAATAATAAGCAATAAAAACAACAATAATACGTTAATAACTAATGCAATAAAACAAAAAATACCTTTAAAATGGGACACTACAGCCATTTGAGAAAATGGTCTGTAGGATCCCCATGATCCTGGTATCCGTGTATATCCAACAAAGGTTTGTCACCAAAGAAGGGATTAAGAGTTGCACGAAGAGAACTTAATGTGCAACATGGCATAGTGTGGCTAAAGGACATGATGGAAAAAGGTGGGAATGTGATGAAAAGTTAAAAAATTAAGGAATCTAATGTCGACAAAAAGTGTTTTTGGGGATACCTTCACAATGTATTTATAGGATGATCTAAGACTTTCCGACCCATGGTATTTTATTGTGCATGGTATTTATCGATGGTTTTTGACCCATTCTCATTTTAGGGATTTTTGGTCCTTTTCTTAGAGAGCGGGGATATGTCACAATAAATGATCAACTTGCCTATATTTATGGGGGAAGGAATAATAATGTTTTGGACCATTTGTGGTGGAATTTTAGTTGTGAAGGTCAAAATGGAGGAAATAATCGTGGGATAATGATGTATAATTATGGTTTTGACCATAAAGAGATATATGGACAATTTTTAGTGTTAACATACTGCCCCTGATGTGTGAGGGCAGGAGCTCATCGTATTGCTGATAGACATCATAGGATTAAGGGAGAAATGCTGACAATGGTGGAGAAATCGGAGGAAACTGTGGAAGAGGAGTTTCCTCATTCAAATTGCAATGGATTTTGGTTTGTATTACTTCTAAAAAATGGATGAGATACATATAATCTTAGACATATATATGGACAAGGAAGGAATACCCATGCTCATATCAATGTCTCAATATACGAATGGGGATAAAGGCTCAAATAATGGGAGCTGATCAATATATAAGACTGGAAGTACATAATTGGGGCCTCAATGGAAGGCTGAATACATATACTGATGTGAAGAACTGGTACATAGGAACAATGATATTCTCATGGAATGCAATATCACAACAACTGATGCTCCGCTGAATCTAGAGGTGTACACAACTGGATGGACTCAATGACTAAGAGTCAGAATCTCTGAGGTACAATAAACAACATCAAGTACTTTAGATACATGGAAGCATGACACTAAAGGGCTTCCAAACATTGTCACCAATGCATCCCAGAAATCACAAGGGACATGAAACTATGTGGGTCCCACAATAAATTCAACAATGTGCTAGAGTCGGTTGACAACTGGGGTCTTCAAAAAAATAATGAAGGAACCAATACCCTGTAGGAATCTCAACGGTGCGATGATGGAGTTGAAGTCAAGTATGCGAGACAAAACCAACCCATAAGGCACTAAGGACTCCTTTCAAGTGGTCCAAGGAACTCATCAATGAGGTGGATAAAACCAAGATACAGGGACCTCTGGGTCTATCCTCTGGAATAGATGTGTTGACGTTGACAGAGGGAAACCTGCAACTACCAAGGAAATGAGGTTTCCTTGATACAAGAATGAGGGAGACAAATAGGGATATGAAACAATCAGGGTACTAAGACTCTGAATGGGGAACATGGGTAGGGGAATACGGGGGACTCAAAATTCCTTTGTTCATATTATGATGATGGGGATGACCGGGTAGCAAATGATACTGACTCATGAGGAGGGAATCATAGTTGTGGAACTAGGGAGATGAATACAACATGGAGATACTTGAGGAAGTAACTGGACAAGTGATATCCAGCGGATCCAAGGGAGATTCATTGCAGAGTACTCTGAACAAAAATGACGCAATGGGATAAATGATGCCATAATGGGAGACTATATGCAATATATGCGGGAATCTAAAGACACCAATTGGGTCTTCTTCATAGTTTAAGGAGAACGAAGAAGGGATAGAAGTATGCTCAGTATGATACTATCTTGTGTATTTTTGTCGAGCCCAAAATGGTAAATGCTTGATGGTGTTTTCATGTTTAGAGATTCTGAAAACAGGAAGAAGACTCCAATGGGATCTCTTTTTCATATAGTAGTCTCCTAAGTCCAAAAAAGGGTAAAAGTGTACAAATGAGAGCTCTCCCATCCGAAAGGGGCAGAGAAACTTATTTTTTGTAGGTAGTCCAACTAGGTCGAAAAAGGTTAAACCTATACTGATTGGGAGTCAAAAAATAGCCCTTCATTCTTTTGGGAGTCAGAAAAGATATTAATAGAAACTCCGCAATGGACAGTTAAGCAAGGATGAAGTGTTCGATGTCCTAGAAGGGGTGATGTTGTGAACATGGCTGATATGGATAAAAAATAACAATGGAACATTGGTGGGGCCTCCTTACGGGATGGTGAAAGGTGGTAGCTTCCTATCCTCTTACAGTACTATCCATATGTCGGGATTGATTAATGGGGAGATCCAGAGATGCCACGACCTCCAGGATAGGTCTGGGGTCCTGACGGTACGTACACACCACTCTTTATGGTTTTATTCATATATACTTTACTAGCATAGTCGTAGCTAGATCATACATTTGATAGATACTGATGACATACTATGTGCATGTGCATACATGGGATCATACCCTCCAGCGAGGTACCAGTGGCTCACGGGTAGGGTGGAGGGGTTAGAGCCATCCACTTATGGGCAGAGGATGTGATAGAGTGCTACATTGGACTCACTATGTCTGGACATGGAGTTTCTATTGGAGGGGGTCACCGACGATGGATAACATACCTAGACGACAATCTAATTATCGCGTGCTATAGATCTCCCCTAGAGTGGATCTCTCTAATGAGGATACAATATAGAGGATATCTATAGAGATACAAGGGTATGCATGGTGGGATACTTTAGGTGTATAATTTCTTGAGGTAGAGCCCATTGTGGGGATTCTTCAAGAGGAGATCGTCAGAGTTAGAGAGAAGATATGCCCCCTTGCCGAGACATCGATGGATGACATAAGGGCCATATCAAATGGATTCAAACTTCCCTTTTCCATTATTATCATGGGCTTGGTCATAGATGAGGACAAGGTCCCCCTCGCTAAAGGTGTGTGGTTGGATGTGGGAGTCATAATGCGACTTCGACCGGGTCTTAGTCGCTTCAATCATTTGGAGAGTAGCGTGACAATCCTCATCAATTTGTTCAAGCATAAGTAGGCGTTCTTCCAATGATGAAGTATCAGGTAGAATTTCAACGACAAGGAAGAGTGATGAAATATGGAATTAAATGGGAAGAAATGACTCCACACCGTGGACTAAGCAAAATGGGGTAAAACTAGTGGTGGTTTCAAGAATCTCTCCGTCATCATGGCAGTGTCCTCTGGATGGATCAGGGGTATATTTCATGAAAGAGGAGGGAGAAGGGATAATGGAAGTAGAGAACATATAAATGGTGTTATTGATGTCAAAGGAAGAGGTCGATGGGTGGATCTCCTCAAGGACAATGATTTCTGACTCACGAGAGTGCTTGCGAAGGTCACTGAGGAGGGACTGGTACTTGAGAAAGTTTGGGAAAAGGTGGGAATAATGACCATATAGGACACAAACTACACAAGGGTATTTGGTTCGTAGCAATTTATTTTTTACCGCATGTATGGTTGGTATGTTGACAATTGGAGCATCATCGGCCTCGACTACTATGTGCAGGTGGGTGCAAAGGGTTGGAAAATATAGAGAATTATGTGTCGCATGGCCTTTGACATTGCACAAAGCACATGTAGGAGGAGGAGGTGGTTCTATCGGGGCTTTGGGTTCCTTTCCCCTATTCTTTGTGGGAGGAGGGGGGACAACAATAGCGGGAGAAACAGTTGATTGTGTTTCGAAATGTGGGTATGACATCATCTCAATAGGTTGGAACAATGTCAACATGATCTGTGGTGTTGGAGGGAGGGTGGGTGGATCAAGGTACTACACTGCAATACCCAAAGTGAAGCCTGAAAGGTTGAGAGTATCCATGACTGGCTTAGGGACAATTCCAGAAGGTGGAAATAGGAATGGAATCATGTGTATGGGGAATGAACCCCAATAATTCCCTGAGGTTTGTTGTTGGGGTTGCGATTGAGGTTGGAATGTTACCGGATGTGATAGTACACACATCCGATATGTCAACCTTCAAAGGAGGAGGTGAGAGGGACAAAAATGTGTCTATCAAAGGGGCGTTGGTAAATAGGCTTAGACCAATGACGGATAGGGAAGGGATGGATATGTTGTCAATGGTGGTGTTGATAGTAAGGAGGACATGTTCTAGGGTGACCGATCCTTTAGGATCCTAATATATTACTTGGTCATGGTCACGATCTTTCGATCATCGGAGAACATTAAAAGTCAAAATTCGGTAGAAGTAACGGCTCGCATTGCATACATATAACTACGTCCAAGGAGGAGGTTTAATAGAGTTGGGTGTTGACAACCTCAATGTCAATCAACACAGTTTTTTCGGCTAACTCAACGAGGAAATTAGTGAGAGCTCCTTGTGGTTGGGAAGCGACCATCATAAGATGGAAGGGCGGTGGTGGAAGGTTGAAGGGTTGGGCATCCAATTTCCTGCCAAACAAATGTTGACATAACACAGGTGGATTCCCCCTCATCAATGATGCATCGATGAATCACCAAATTTTGAATCATGACCGGAACTTGGAAGGTGATGGATTATGGAATCCGGGGCTCTCCTTTATATAAGTCAAAAGTGATTAACTTGGAATCAGAGGGATCGACAACACCTAAAGCGAATAGAAAATATTTGCGTAGTGAAGGTCAAATTCAGAGAACTTCCATAGTGGACATGGCAGAGGGATACTAGGCCAAGTTGTCGACTATACTATAATTAAGAGCAACTCTAGAAGTGGGGTTGTTCATGACATGGCCAAAAGGGAATTGAGGGACTTTGGCTATCCCATCCATGGGGGGTCTCGACAAATGTAAGGACATATTTAGAGCGGTAGAGGTAGATGTCGCAGAGAGATTAATTATTTCTGTGGTAGAGCCATGCTGGTTTTGTCGAGTCTATAAGTTGACATTGGATGAGAATGCCACAAGATGATGGACACCAGGATCAAGGGGTTGACCCACAGGGCTAGTTGTGGTATTTTTTGGTACCAAGGGTTGCGTTGCAACCATCCCTTGGATTGGTAATGGGTTCTGTAGCACCATAGGCGGATGACCTTGTGGTGTTCGGTTTGGTTGTGCCAAAGAGACCACATTAGGGTCATGATGTTTTTTATCTCATAATAAGTGGCAGACACGGTTCATATGGGAACTGATGTGTATAATGTTTTTGAGTGTAAAAAATGGTGCACGGTTGGTTAGTCCGCAACTAAGGGTTCTTCCTAGGTATAGGTGGACACTTAATGTTTTTTGTAGGTGGATTAGCTCTATTGTTATTCGGAGGGTTGGGTTGTTTCCCACCTCCTTAAGGTTGCTTAATTATTTGTCTCCTACCTCTTTGTCTTCTTCCCTACCCTCGTTGGTTATTGGGGGTGGGTTGATTAGGGAGGTTTTGCTGAGTGTAGACATGTCTTTGAGGAACACGAGGATTCAAGGCCGGAGCAGACGTGGGTTGCAAAAGTGGTGGGTAGTAGGAAGGGGTAGTTGGAGGGGCTGCAAATCCTACTATTTGTCCATTACACGTAGGTTCCAAGCAGTTCGGTCCATGAACATGAGGAAATGGTGTGGGAGATGCATATGAAGGTGTGGCTCTGGACTGAGCCACTACACATGAAAACTTAGGGGAAACAATAGGGGTGGTATTGGAATGAGGTGGCATCAAATGAGAGACTGTGTATAAATGGGGATTCTAGGTAATACAACCAATGACTACATCAACAACATGGGTTTCCCCCAGTGTATCACGACGTGAGGATCCAACACGAGGAACATCAGGTATGATGGTATACAGATAACCCGATTGGGCGTAGATAAGATTGAACTGTTGTGTTTTGAGTATGGTTTCTTCATCAGCTTGTGGGCACTCAGATGCAACATCCTTGGCGATAGGGGGGGATAAAGGTATTAAGAAACCAATCCTGGAAATCCTATCATATAACTGGATTTTACACAAGTTACAATGACGACGCCACTCATGGATATGATTCGTGATATGGGTAGCAGTGATCTGTTGACAAGATAATAGGATTTCCATGCCCTCATCATAACAGATGGGTAGTTGGAAGTACTAGAGAAACATCGAGGCCAATAAGGAAAATTCTGGGTAAGTGGCATGAGGAAGTTCAATGTACCATTTGGATGCAACACAAGTGAGTGTGCGTTGGAATAGCTGCAATCAAATAGGATCATCCACTATGCTATTAGAGGAACACCATAAGTGGAATGACATAATGTGGTTTTGGGGGTCTTCTCCCATCTTTCCTTTGAACTTAGGGTTGTTGAAAGGGAGTTTGGTAAGCATGGGAGGCCATAACGGATCATGATGGATGGGGCCATTCATCAACTATGCCAAATTAGGTAGGTTGAGACTGTCCATAAATGGTAGAATAGGACCAGGATTAGATTGAGGAGGGCCATAAATGAAACTTTGAATGATGGACATGTAGTTGTTGCATGCAAACAGGGGTTGGTACGGACAACGTGTGACAGTAGGAGTAGTCACTGGAATGGTGTGAGTAGTCAGAAGGGTGGTATAAGGGCCAATGCTCCCATGTATAAAGGAAGGTATAGTATGAACCATGGTAGCTGGAATGGGGCCACCAATAGTGGGTAGCGTACTAGAAGTAGTGTGTGCGGTGGAGAGGGGTCCACTAGGACTAGGACCTATCGGTCCGGTAGAAGGAATACCCGATATGATAGGTCAAGTGGTCATGAGTCCACTATCAACCCCCCCCCCCTCCACCCTGAAAGGGGTTGGGAGGTACACTAACCATGGGCTAGACGGGGTGGTGAAAAAGGTAGGTTTAGATTGATAGGAATATGAATGAGACTCAGATGTAGTGTATGGTTCTGAAGGTGGTGAACGACGTTGGATATGGATCCGACAATGGTGGTTCAAGGAACCGAACTGGGGGGTATTCCCCTTAAGACTATTTGAGTAGTGTGGTGGAGCAATGATGACGTGATAGTGTGTTGTGTGATGAATGGAGGCTCAATAGTGGAAAATGAAAGATAAAAAACCCAACTACAACCAAGTGTGCTTAAGGAGAGTAGAGAAATGGTGGCTCAAAGGACAAAAGAAATCTCTAAAACCAAACTACAATAGCATGTCGCAACAGGTGAGTCTATAAAAAATTGACCAGAAATCCAACAAGAAGCACTGACTATAAATAAAATGACGCGCTAACCTATGGGCTATAAGTGCAAGAAAACTCCTAGATAAAAGATGGAAGTCCCTAACAAATCGTATCCTCATTTGGGTGGCCAAATCCATAGTCAAACAATATGAAATGGAAGAACAATAGGATAAGAGAATCCCACTACCGAGAGGGACGTTGGGTACAAGATCCCTAAGAGATTGGAAACTAGGAGACCTTGTTCATGACATGTCCAGAGTGGTTTCCTGGAACTTCATCCCTTTGGTGTTTGACACCCAATATGGTTCTCAAAATGCATGAGGAGGACTATGAAGGGTTAGCCTTTGGTATAGAATGGAGTGCAGTATTCCACCCTAACTTTCAGAACCCCTTCGTTGTGGCTTATTCCGACAGAGTGAGGGGGGGGGGGGGATCTAATAGACTATTTGTAATTGTGTCAACAAGTACTAGATGATTTTGGTGCCCTAAAGCAAAACAACTATGTCTTAGATTTAAGTGACAAAGAGGTGTTATTTGGATGCCTATCCCCAGTGTCCTAACTTAACTACAATATTGCTTTGGTCCTCAAATGAGGTTACAATGTTGGTTGAATTAAATTAAATTTTAGGCATAGCTGAGGGTCATGAACCAAGAATTTTAATTTAGGGTGTGAGATGTGTGAACAAGTGATGTGTAATGTCTAAACCCCAACAATCTCACTGCCTAGTGTTGAGACGCAAATGTAGAAAAATAAATAACAATAAATGAAAACAAATTTTTTAAAACAACTATTTCTTCTAGAAAATAAAAGGTACACAAGTAAACGAAAGCATAAGGGACTTAACGAGATGTAGGAAACACACATGAGTTCTCAACTACCGAGCTTGACTAAGGAGGCTCACGTATGAGGAAAATAGGACCACAAAAAATACTAGGGGGATGTAAGCGATCAGATCTGGAAGGAAACTTCTAGGGAAGAGGTAGAACATAGACACAGTCTAGAAAAGGGTCTCAAATACCTCGAAGGAATGAAAAAAATACAGGTCGCACTTCTTGGAGGAACATGTGCGATCAGGGTCGCACATAGCTATAAAATAGTCACGATCAAGGTTGCATAGAACTGTAAAATAGTCATGATCAGGACATAAAATCAGCGAAAATACTTAGATCGTACTGAAATGGGTCACAGTAGCAACTGTGATCACTACAGAGGCCTGAATAAGTTCTATGTGGAGTTTTGGTCCAGGTCGCACTTATTGGGGCAGAAGGTGTGACCTAGGTCCCTCTTATTGGGAAAAATGTTGTAACTGGGGTCACAAATTTCTGCTAGATAGGTGCGATTCGACTGTAATTAAGGGTTTTTGAGAAAAAAACTGTCGGCTTGGGAAGAGGGGGCAGGCACTAGGATAAGACTAGTTCAGATCTGTCACAGGGGTCAGATTTATGACGGTTGAAGGTACCTAAGTAGAACAAACCAGTAGAAACACCTGCAAAAACAAATATCCAAGGGGTTCAAGACAGTGGTGTCACCAAAACTATAGTGGGGATTTATCCCCGACTATGTGAAAAAGCACCTACCCTATATCAACCGGATCAAAGGGTAGAGTTCATGGTGCGATGGATTCCTCAACCTCGACTTGGAATAATATGCAATAACAACAACGACCATATTTAATCTAACTAATGTAATAAAACAAAAAATACCTTTAAAATGGGCCACTGTAGTCATTTGAGGAAATGGTCCGTAGGCTTCCCATGATCTGGTCTCTGTGTATCTCCAACAATGGGTTGTCAGTGAAGAAGGGATTAATGGTTGCACGGATAGAACTCAACATGCAATGTGGGATAGTGTGGCTAAAGGATGTGATGGAAAAAAGGTGGGAATGTGATGAAAAGTTGAAAAATTAAGGAATGTAATGTCGACAAAAAATGTTTTTGGGGAGACCTTCACAATGTATTTATAGGATGATCCAAGAATTTCTGACCCATGGTATTTTATTGTGCATGGTATTTAATCATGGTTTTTTATCCATTCTCATTTTAGGGTTTTTTGGTCCTTTTTTGGAGAGAGTGTGGATGTGCCACAATAAATTTTCAACTTCCCTGTATTTATGGGGGAAGGAATAATAATGTTTTGGACAATTTTTGGTGGAATTTTAGTTGTGAAGGTCAAAATGGAGGAAATAGTGGTGGGATAATGATGTATAATTATGGTTTGGACCATAGAGGAACCCTGTGTCATTTTAAAGGTGATATTGATATCAAGGAGAACTTCTCGTTACGATACTTTCAGTTATAGATTCAATTCATAGTGGAACTTTCAGTTTTATTTTTCTTTTTCCTTTTGATTCATACTCTTAATCTCCATGGTCTAGTTGTTCTAGTTCAGTTGATTATGTCTTCCAGGTCTCAATAAAAGTAGGACGGATTTGAGAAATTGAATTGGACCAACATATTCTATAATAAAATTTCACATGTGATCCTTAGCTATGATATCTCTAATATCATGTCCATTATTCTCTTCATCTTCATAAGAAGTGAACATAGTGTACTATCTCATGGCAAGGTGACTACAACTAGCATGATTTCCCTGTCTTCATCCTCAATTAACTCATTACAATGTCAATATGGTGAATTATGTGTTGGTATAAAACAATTACCATTGTGTAACTTTCCTGTATTGTGATCTCAACAATTAGTTTTAAATTCAAATTGAAATTACTAAGAAAAAGTTTTACCAAACAATTGAAGGAACCAAAAGAATTCAATAGAAATCAGTAAGAAATATGACAACATGTAAACATGTAGTTTAAAAGTTTAAAGGAATATCCAAATGAAAGAAAATTCCCATCTTTTAATCAATTTGAATTAAAATGATCAAGGTTGTTTTTCTTTATGCGGGAGATGGTTGCTCCTTTTGGGTTTCTTGAATGCTACATGTAAAGTTTAGCTATAAAGAGTAATGCTATATTTTTCTTTATGTGATTTTTTATCATGGGTTTTTTAACTAGTTATAATTCATTTAAGGAAAAATAAGTCTTTGAAAGTAGGTCAAAGGGTTGTTCAATTGATCTAAAATTCTAAAACTTCAAGCGGATTCTAATTTTTCTTTAAAATTTGGAAAACAAAAGTCATGATACAAAGGTAAATGACTTCTTTTCTTGTGGTGTTGCAATGAGGAATGTCTAACTTATAAAGAAAACTTGCACATTCAACTAATGGGGCATTCCAATAGCTAGTCTTTTGAGTAGAGGAGAAAACTGAAGATTTATTTTTTTGTTTTTGTTTTTAATAGAGTTAGACATCAAACTATGTTTCATTGTTTTCAGTCTCAAGTCAAATTCCTTTTTTTACAAGTCTCAAGAATATATAGGCCTAGTGCCATACACATTGTAGTTGAGCTCCTTTAACATCCGATTTGTTTCCATGAATTCAAAATCCTCTAA
Source organism: Pseudotsuga menziesii (assembly GCA_001517045.1). Taxonomy (NCBI): domain Eukaryota; kingdom Viridiplantae; phylum Streptophyta; class Pinopsida; order Pinales; family Pinaceae; genus Pseudotsuga; species Pseudotsuga menziesii. The sequence continues at coordinate 267,951 of LPNX010829316.1, read as the reverse complement.
TTAAATGCCCATATTTAGTTTGCCTTCTTAGAATGTGTGCAGATATTGTCCAAGAAAAAACATTGCATCATTGTCTCATTGATTCCTTTTTTGTTTTCTTTTCATCATAAATTAGTTTGATTTGTGATTTCTTTATGACTTTAAGTCATTGTTATCTTTTATTTAGACTTTATTGTTTCCTACTTTTTATGGCGCACCCGTTGTTGCAAACTTTCCCTTACCACAACTCATCTTAGGGACTACCTCCACTTTTAAGCTTCCAGCAACTCCTACCCCCTTGACCTTGGCTCTACATCTTATTTTTCCCTGCCAGACCCCCCTCCCCATGATGCATTCATTTTGGAATTCATGTGCCAATCTATGAATGTGTATCCATGATATAATATCATAGAATAATGGATGTTATGGGAATATAAACTCATAATAAGGTTCATATTGGTTCCATTATTCCATATGAATCTCATATATTGAGGATATGTAGTAATCAAACACCCTATAGATCTTGTAAATGGAATTGGAATAGGTCATATACTGTATTCATGCAAGTGCTATCACGTAGGCTAAAGAAATGTATCTAGATAGTATATAATAACATATATTGATTGCTGATTAAGTTATAGATTAGTTTATGAGTGAATAATACTATAGAATGAAGAACATGGAAGCGATTGTCTGATAGATTTTGCAACTAGATTGAATTGGAGAGGTAGTTATTGACTAGGTCCTTAGTTGAAGCTTTAGATATTAGTACCTTGGTTGTTGTTGATTTGTCACCTGGAATTTGTTCTTACAAAGTAGCATTGTCATCTATTGGGAGGTTGTTGCTTGACATAGTTTTTTACGAACTGGCACTGGCATGTAGTTGGGAAGTTTTTTTTTGACATTCTCTCTCAAGGACAAGCAGTAAGTGGGAAATTAGACATGCCAGAGGTAATGTAGTCTCATGTTACAATCAAATATAGAATTGAGACATCAAGTTATAGAGATAGGATTAGGGGTTCATATGTTATCATTGCTAACATGCACACAACTTTTGGCATCTCAATAATGGGTTTTTATGCATACTAATACAAGCTCAAAATAAATCTGCTATAGGATTAGGGATGAATATGATTGTCGTAAATACCTATATAAAGTAATTGATAGTTGTTTATAATTTTGAAACTTTGATTATATCTCATAACAAGTCTTCTATAGGATGATGACAACTTTGTAAATTTTTTCATACATGATGCTTTTGTATCCTTTAGGGGCATTATTGATGCCTTGTACTATTTTATGCTAATAGGTTGAGAAAAACCCATTGAAGTATATACCACATGCATAGAGAACCATGAACCATTTTTCATCCACATCATCCTTACAATCTTGGATAAGGAAATAAGTTATTGTCATATGCCTCTAATGCATGTATGAGAATACTCTAACTTGGGTACATCGGAATTGACCATCAAACATTCTATATGAACTTGAGGTCCCAAATTCAACCTTTGATTTTTTTTGTCCGTCCTTTTTTTCATCATTTGTTGGTACTTTGTCATAGGTTTGGGTTCCTATGTTTTTCTCTTCATCAATTCCATAATCCTACAATGGTGCTTCCTTCACATGGGTATATTACGTAAGTTGTGTTACAATGGGAGCTTGTAAATTTAATGGTTTTCCCTCCTTCCCTCCCTCATGTCCTATCACATAATTCCTCAAGGGTGTTGAACTCCCTTTTGGGTTTATTTCTATCATCATTGTTATTTTCATTATCCCCTTCCATTTACTCCTCCTCTATTGTGGTATGGGGAATTGCTTAACTATTCATCATTAGTGATATATCAGTTTTCCAACAACACCATTGTATTAAAAATGGAACCAAAAAAATAAATCACATACTCATTATTCTCATTGAGAGTAACTTGTTGATGACTGCACCTCTTATTGTAGTATATCTAGGCTTGTTACAGTTTGTCTTAACTCATAGCTTCATGTGATGCATATTTGCGAAAATGGAATCCATAGGTAGCCAGTCAATGTACTTATGAAATTGTGTACCATAATTGCTCATTCATTGAGTAAGTATTGAATGAAATGTCTTTAGTCATAGCTTCTTGTTATGGATATTTGAGATAATGGATAGTATAGGCAACCAATCAATGTACTTATTAAATTTGTGTATCATAGACTCATTTATTAATTAAATTCTTGTCCTTAATAGCATCGACCAAGGATGATAACAACCTTTTTTCCCTTGATTTTGAAACATTTGCGATGTGAGAAGTGATGACTATAAGTGTTTGAGAAGAAAAGGTAGGGGTTTAAGGTTCAAAGATGTTTTCATGTTCTTTAAGAATAGAAACCATCTATCATTTAATATCAATATGTTTAATGTTGAATTTTATTGCAATTATATCTAAACATGTGATTGAAAATGTCAGATGCTTTTGTTATATTGTTTATCTTTTATTTTTTTGTTGCAAATAATCGAAGGCATTATTCAGATGGGTTTATTTGAATTTCATTGTTATGTATTATGTTTAAGTGTGAATTTCATTGTTATGCATTATATTTCTGTGTTATCAAGATATTGAGATATCATTATAGCATCCTACTTCATTATGAATTCTGCCAAAAATATATTGTTGTGCTCGTGGGTATTGACTATAGATAGGGGGAGTAGAGTGTTTTCACTTGCATGGTTTTATGTTACCATTCATATCCTCTTTTCTTGTTCCCTTTTCTCTCCCTATATTTACGTATTATTTTATAGAAACCTTTTTAGCTGGTGGCACATAGTTTCCTCAACATGGGTTTTTTCCATCTTGTTTTTTGTCAACTAGCAGAACTGTTATATAAATAATATACATTATGAATGACAGGAAGTCCAAAGTATACTATGCTTCCAGGGTAAATGTATATCTACAATTAATCCAAAAAATATTATAGTTTTTCTCACGTATGTCTGCACCCACATTGGCATTAAAGACAATAATTACAAATCCAAAACGAGTTTTATATATATATAGAAACCATCTATACATGGATAAGGGATTTATATCCAAAACTAGCATAACAAAAGGTGTCCAGGATGTCCTGGAACCAACATTGAAATTTGAAATATCCTGGGCTAATCATGAGATTCTAGGCTTGAACCAATGGTGATGTAGGTGGAGGAATACTACCTCATTGTTGATTAAGTGAATTCCTCAGATTGGAAATATTCCATGCCTAACATACCCTGATCCTCTTTCCTGGATGGAGCATATATCCCCTCCTCCCCATCCCATATTTCTTTGACTAGTGCCTCATATCTTCTATCCATCTTGTCCAACTTATGTAGAATAGACTGTTTCTTCATTCCCTTTTCCTCCATTCCCTAGGCATTGAAATCTTTGTTAAGCCAAAATAGAATTATCATCTTCATGGCTTTTTTATCCCTACTTCTTGTTACCTTTGTTATTCGATATCTAGTACGTGCGTTCAGGTGGCATATCCTCAATAATGGATTGTTTCCTCTTATCTCTAATTGGATTTTTATTTCTCTCAACCTCCTCTTTACCTGCAAATTACTAGTGATAACTCAAATGTTTCCATGGATTCCAGTATAGAGGCATATTTGCTAAAGACAACCAATACAAAGGGATGGTTTCCATATTGTACCACGAGATAACCACATGTAGCACCAATCTAAAACTTTGTCCTCTTATCTTCTTTATAACTAGATCCAATATGAGAACTTTTATCTCTTTGGTTTTAAATAAGAATTTAGATATTTAATTCCTTAAATAAATGGGGTTGAAGAATAAGGAATGATGTTAGGTTTTTGGTTCTCCAGATTATCCTACACCTTGTTAGAAAGGATGCAAGACCTATGTAAATCTACTTCCATCCTCATTTCTCTACAACAAAAGTCTATCATTGTCTTTATGCATTTTTAATTCATTCACTTCCTCAACCCCAAATAACGTTACATCATCTACATATAACAAAGGGCTAGATGAGATGCATCCTTCTAAATTAATACCTTTGATTAGGCCTTCCCTCTTTGCATCTGTGATCAACCCGCTCAACCCAACAACTACCAACAATAATGAGAAAGGAGACGTGGGGCACCCTTTCCTAATCCCTCTTGTAGAATTATTTTTTTGAGGGAGAGCCTTTAATGAGAATAACAAAGGATGATAAAGATATACACCTCATAATCCAATTTACAATATGTACATTCATTCCAACTTGGATCAACATAAATATTAGGTACAACCAACATAGCTTATCAAAGGCTTTTGTTAAGTCTATTTTCATTACGACTGCAAGAGTTTTTCTTATCTTTATAATATACATCCCTTCATGATTTTTTCCATCATAGAGGAACCCAAATTTATTTTCTAAGATGAGATATTTTTCAATTTATTTGTCGGTATTTTTGCAATGACATTGTAGCCAAAGTTGCGTATAGAAATTGGATACAGGATGGATTTTTCCATACAACTCATGAATCTATGGTGGCATTCACTTTTGCATGGTGAAGGCTACTTACAAATACCTAAATATGAACTATTAAGTTGGTGCCTCGGAATAAGCACATGCCTATAGAAACTCAAGCAACCCTTTCATCTCACCTATAGAAGAAAGGGTTGATTTCATTTCTTCATTCTTCATAGGAATTCCTAAGATGTCCAAAATAGATTCCTTGGGATCATCAACGATATTAGTGTCTTGGCATCAGTAGCCCTAAATGTTTGGTATACATGAAATTTTTTTTTATCAAACCCAAACCATTATTATGTCCAAAATCTGTAAGATCTTGGAAAAATGAATCCGACATAGTATGTAGTTGGGATAACTCAATAGATGTCAAAAATATAATATGATATGACCTAGTTTGGCTAGGTTGATTAGAGATGGATGTGGGAAAGTGGCTTAATGGTTGAACTAGTTTCTATCTTTTCATTGTTTCCCCATTAAAAAATCCAATATCTTGGCTTAAACAAGCTCTGAAGTATTTCCCTGACATAGTAACATGGTTAGAGATAGATTGCATTAACACAACCAACAATGTTGGAGGCTATGAAGGATGGAATAATGACTCTATAGGATATACATAAAAATCAAAGCTAATCTCAGTCTCTTTCCTCTTCTTTGTCATCTCTACTTTGATCACTACTTTCTTGGTGAACATATTGCAAGGGGGAAAAAAGACTTAAGGAAATATATGAGTGACCCTTATCATCATATTAACCTTGTTGAATTCTAACCATGAAAAAAATTCCTTATCTATATGGCCTCTATCAAGTATAAAGGATGTGTAAAAGTTTTGAACTCATTGGAATTAGACCTCCACAAATGCACCCAAGTGTTAACCTATGACATGTTGGGTGAAGGAATCTTACCGACTTAAGGAATACTCCATTCAGTTTTGGATGTATTGGGAAGTGTTGCAGGTTGCAGCGGTGAAAATTCCACGACTGATTGAGGAGACTATGAAGAAATCCCAATGGATCGCTTGGTTTATGATTGGCCTGCACACCATTCATGTGCAGGCATGACATGACCCAGAGAAGCAGTGGTTTCCAACACCATACAAGTTGTCTGATGCGAAGCTGGAGACCATTGTAGATGATTGGCCCGCAGCATGGAGAGAACCTGCCAGCTTAGAGGAAGTGTCAACGAGTCCACTAGTGGATCCTGTAACTGATCATGACCAGTAGAGAAACCATGATTTAGATGAGGAATCATCGCGTACCCCCACTAACTCAGAAGCAGAGCGAGAATTTGAATAGTTAAGAACGAAGAAGCAACAGGAGTAGGGTGCAACAAGTAGCGCAACCTCAGGGATTGAGGCGCATTTGAATAGGGTTACTGTGGCCATTAGGATGATTGAAGAATCGAGAAGAAAAATAAAAATGTTGTGTGCTACAAATGCTAATTTTTTTTTTTTCAAAAAATAAATGACTTGATTTCTTTTGAAGACTTTAGGTCAACATTGTACTGCAACCTGGTATACAAGTTGATTGTGTTAAAGATGATGACAAATAGGATGAAGTTGGATCTATCTAATTTTATCTCAGAGGAACAATTTTGGTTCTTATTTAATAAGAAAATACATGACGTGGTGGGTACTATGCAGGATGGTTTTCACTCACTAAAAGTAGGGAAACAATCCTCATTAATATTGAAATTGATATATATAAGGTGTATGACAAAGTAAGTCGGATATTCCTTAGGTTGTTTCTTATGCAATCTGGGTTGAATCTCCAATTGGTTAATTAGACTATCGGATGCTTGGAGTTGACAAATTTTGCAATATTGATTAATGAGTCACCATCGAATTTTTTTAGGGCCTCAAAAGGTCTTAGAAGGGGATGGTCATTGTCACCTTTATTGTTCCTATTAAGGGAAGATCCTAGTATACTAATTGTAGAATTAAGGCGATAGGGATTTATAAGAGTCATAAATATTGTGTGATCTTTGATGGTTATACATTCATTGTTTGTGGATGATATACTTATTTTGGGAGGGGTAACCTTAGAGAGATGACCTATATCAAATTTATCATGGATACCTTTTGCAAAGTGATGAAGATGAACATTATTATTTTAAAATTGTGCATTCTTATCAATGAATTGAATGAACCTTTACAAAGGACACTAGAGTATATTTCATCCATGACTCTAGATATTTTTCATAAAGGTGTAAAGTTTCTAGGATTTCATCTAAAGTCTAATGTATATATGCATTCCAATTGGTTATGGTTAATTAAGAAGATAGAATACAAAATTACCTACTGGTTTCATAGGTGGTTTTCTTATCGAGGAAGGATGGTCTGTTACGGAGAGAAATTCCTATGGCTTGGGGTACCACAACAGACAGCTTGACTCTAGAAATCAATCATTTCCAATATACAATAGAAAATAAATATCTAACACTAAAGGATCAGACCTTGTACCTTATTCCGGACGGTTGAAGTAGATCCCCGTTGAGCTTTCCAACTCTTGAATTGATAGATTACTTCCTCAACAACAAGTAAACAATACAACCATACTATAGATATTGGTGTTAGATCTATTCTAGCATATATAATCAACAACGTATAAACATTTGAAAACATCCATGGATAAAATATTCATTCAAACATATATTATTGGACAGGAAAATATATTTCTATTAATATAAAATCAAAGATTACAATGAATACAACCTCTGTCGGCACGTCTGTGAATTGGAGAAACTGAATCCCCCACTTGGGCCTCCACCACTTCAATCCTCTATCTCTCGATAGCAAGCTCACAAGTAAAAGGCAAGCTTGGGAAGAACACAAAAGTGTTCCAAGGGACAAAGGGATGCAGACTCAAGCATAAGTTCCAGCAACAATGGACTATAGTTTCTTTGCTGTCAATTCTCTCATATGCCTTCAATGTACCATAAAGTTCCTTATATAGCTTTTCAAAGGGGTAATGAAAGGTCGAATCCAAGCGATCTCAAGGCATAGGGAAGGCCAGGAGTCAAGTGAGTCGGATCCATGTCAAGGAAAACTCCAAAAGTATTTGGATTATGCACACATCCTGATGTACACGGTTTTAGTGGTCAAACCCACGTATATACGTGATTAAGGGTTTAAAAGTCGTGGGTATCATTTTTCACATGTTTTTAGGGATGATCAAGGAAACATCAAAGGACAAAAAATGGTCCAAGGGATTTAAGGAGTCTGCAGCGAGACAAGGGAAGGCCATACAAGTGTGATTCACCTGGAGTGGTAAAATCAGCTATAACAGATGCCCCCTAATGTGTGAGGTTAGAGGGGTCATACGATGGTCGAAATACATTATAAGTCCATCCCAGAAGTGGAGTGACGAAGAATCCCAAATGGAAGACTAGCCACCCAATCAGCATAGCACAATGATACAACTCTGCACATAACTGCAAACAGATATAGTAGTCCTGGATACATAAGAGTACAATGGCCATGAAAAGGCATGATATAAGATATCACATAAGTGGTCATTTCCATGTACAATATACATAGATCAGAATCTCTATGATGAAGATATACAAAGGACCATGATCTCCATAATAGCTGAAGATATATAATGGATCAAGATATCCATAATGGCTGGAAATGTCTGACATATACTGGAATCAAGTCACGAGAGTTGAAATCTCATGAACACTGGCACGATCAAGGAGGTAGCATATAAGAGATGCCACCCATCTGGAAGGTCTTCTACACAAACCGCTACGAGTACATGTCCTACTATGTGAATAGAGGTGTCGAGGTCAAACATAGTAGTCCATCATCTGATTACCGGTCATTGATGTATACCGTTAACAGATGTGAGATCACCCACCGATAATGAAAATGGGAATCAAGGTACTAGAGTGCAAACTAACAAGTGTGAATAAATGTGTTGAGGTCGAACACTTGAGAGGATCCATCGATTAGGGGACATTGATGTATTCCCAAAGACTGTCGATGGCGAGAGAACCTGCATTGATGACTGCAAGTCTCAAGGCGCTCAAAATGACTCTAGATTCCAATCCCAGAATAAATGATCTGAAGTCAATGGGATGAAATCTGTTGGAAGGAGGGAATTAAGGCATTCCCCATCATCCAACATGAGGTACTCAGCAAAGCTATATAATGTGGAAGGACTCGATCATAAGGTGCACGAACCAGTAACTGTACCGGGAATGGTCAACATGCAAAGTCAAGATAACTGAGGAATGGTCGACTCAGGTTTCAACTTCCTTCAAACAAGAGCATAATGGCATATGGTGACTGAATAAAGGTAGCATAGACTCGATATACAAACTGGGACATCTCTATGACACAGGAGGCATCGACATAGGCTCCATGGGGACTGGAAGCTTAACCAGTCGGTGGAGATAAAATCAGATAAACGAGTACAGCTCCTAAAGTCAAACTATAAACCCAACCAATGGATGTGATATACAGTGCTCTGTTTGAAGGTGACACGACTCGACAGCTGCCAAATATAACATCTTTCCTTGTCCGGCTTTTTGGTTTTTTATTTTTTTGGTCTTTTTCAAATATTTAAAAAGATTGAAAAAGAATAAAACTGCTTTATAGTTACAGACTAGGAGGAGACGAGTGTCATAGGGGCAAACAAATTAGTTCCAAGCAGTGGAACATACCTATGCTCAATGCAAGGACACATTTGTAGGATATCGACACTCGGGGGAAAATCCCCTCCCGGTAAAAAGGGAATCAAGCTGCAAAGGATATACAAAATGGCTCTGCATGGCTAGACATGAGACAAGCTCGGGCTATATGGATGAAGCGCAATGTTAGGGAAGACGACATAAAGCTCAATAAGGCAGGAAAATCTCATGCTAATGCACTTACAACTTGACATAAGGGAGTCCTGAGGGAAATAGGCTAGAAAAATATCAAGAGGAGTATGAGGCTCTTGCGAAATGTCATGGCAGTACTATACAACGGACTCCCACACCCTAAAAGACAAAACGTCAGCATGGGCACCAAATGCAAATAAGGCGCTAACTAGGGTACCCATGTAAGGTCAATCTCTACCACTCATACCATGCCACTTCTAAAACAACAAGAAAGTTCTGTGACATAACAGAGTGGGTTCGTACCTAAGGCTATGATGAAATGGTCATAAGGTCATGCAAAATGCAAATGGTGCTGAAACCTAACCTATATGCCGGTTTAGAGATGATACCTGAGATCGGCACGAACGGGTCATTCCAACGGCTAAAACGACACTAAAAAAGATCTCCTACATCATGAATTAGGTCAAAAACGGTCCAAAATGATTAGAATTGTCGAAACTATAGGCAAGGGGGTAAAAATTTTCAAAAAATTTGAAAATTTTCTATAAATAGTAAACAATTCAAAACATTTGAAATTTTTACCCAATTGAGCTCATATTTTCAACAGCGAATTCCGGGAGATACAGCCGGTGGAATCCACTACTGTTTCTTCCAGGTACTTACCCATGCTCTTCTCTTCCATTTTGATGCAATTTTTATGAAATTCCATGGTCATTTGAGGTTTCTAGGCCAAACTAAAAAAGGCATTGCGGCCCACACAGAAATTGAAGGTTTTTCTGCGTATAGGGCTGGATATACGTGGAAAATGCCCTCACAGTCGCGTACATATGTTGCTGTTTGGCAAACAGTCGCGTATGAGGCTACGCATGAGGTTTTTTAAGTAATCTAATGGGAAAAATTGCAATTTTTTTATGCAGGATGGTCCTAGAATGGAGAGAGCGTGAACATGGTGCGGTAGAGGAGGTAGTAAGGGCCGATCTAATGGCTCAATAAGCTTTACGTGCATGTGGAATCTATAAGTTTTTGTGTCTTGGTGGCTTGAGGGCCAAACCAAGACTAGTGCAGATGCTAGTGGATTACTGGGATCTAGAATCTGAGTCCTTCCAGATAGATGGGATGTCCCTCACTATAGAGGTGGAGGACATATACTTTATTACTAGACTTTCCTGACAAGGGGAAGTAGTGAACCTTCATTCTCATGGTGGGCCCGGAGGTGGCCTAACTATCGATGAGTACATTGTGGTGTACTGCTATCCAGACACAGAGAAGGTGGGGAGTTAGGTCCCAACCAACTCTATACAGGTGCAACGCATAAAGGCCATTCTATTGAAATTGGGCAGGATAGTAGGATTGGCGTCACTCCACCAGGCCTCACGGCCTTTGATGTTCTATGCAGTGGAGTGCATGAGACCCATGGTTTATGACTAGAGCACTACACTACTGAGCAACATGAAACATCAGCTCAGTGAGTGTAAGGCAGGAAGAGTGTGGAAATTCGGGTTCAGCAGCATATTGAGCAAATTTTTCTTCGAACGTGTTCCAGGATTGAGCCCCAGAGTTGACGTTCCTCTTCACGGGGTTCGAGATCTAGCCCAACAACGTTGGGCAGATGCGATGCGCAGACTGGGGGGAGGTAGGGTGTCCAACCCCTATCCAACTGAGTTATTTCTATGGTGGCGACGACATATAGTGGCCATCAATGACTACCCTATGCAGGGATCGATTTTCGGGGGGATCCAGACATGCCGCTACCACTAGGATTGGCATATGGTGACATAGGTAATGAATCTCGATCCTCTCTTTAAATTTTTGAGTTATTTAATTTTTTTTGTGTTTTCTGATTATATGGAATCAAAAGACATATTTTTGTGTGACAATACATAGTGACATCTACCATTTGTATGCAGATGTGGGACCATGGTGGCCTGAAGGCTTCCCTCATCACAGACGGAGGGGAAGAGGAGATGATATCATGGGTGTGGATGCGGAGCATATGCTCTAGAGAATTCATACCAATTTTGTGAGGCTGACACACAGGGTTCCCATGGTGCAAATCGAGGACTTGCCTGAGGCTATGTAGCGCCAGGTGGTGGGTGTACCACGAGCATGGGTGTGATTATTACGACAGCTAGCTAGAGCCGTAGTGACCTTCCATGATCACAACCCTCCTCCTCCTCCATAGGCTTAGATACCTGGGAGCTATACATTTTGTATTACCGTGTATTATATCTTGGTGGCTCGAGAACCCCATTTTTGTATCATGACACTATGTATTACCACATTTTGGATGTTTATAATTTTTTTTTATGGTGATCGGTTTATTTATTTACATGTGTAAAAATTTGTGTTTGTGATGAATTTATTATGTATGAAACAAATGCCAATCTAACACGTAGTTAGCATATGAGTCAACAACTTGATTATTAATTCTTGGAATATGTATGTATGTTATATTGTCAAATTGCCATTCTAATAATCTCACACGTAAGAATATTCTTAATAACGTTGGATCTCTAACATGGTACAAACCATTAAAATGTGACACTACTAACTTCGAATCAAGATGTACCTCAAGAGAGAGAATGCCATGTGAAATTGCATCTCGTAGAAGCTCAATAACGGCACTATATTCAGCAACATTGTTTGAAGATGGCCTCAAACATATGCCTCCTGAAGACAGTACTTGACCCATAGGAGTATAAATCACCCAAGAAGCAGAGGCTGAGTGTTGAGTGTGACAGCTCACACCATCCGTGAATCCTATGTAGGTGGAAGTTTCCATTGACATCTGCCAAAAGAAACAGAAACTAATCACAAACCCAATCACGATAAGAAAAATACCTAACTATGCAAAACTGTACAATAATATACAATAACCAGCCTTGGCTGCGAATCATGCATAGTACTTCTTAAGATAGAGCCCATTTCCAGGCTCCACCAAGGCTGTTCCCTCATAATCCAATAACTCATAAGCACCCTTCTCTAACACACGTTTGATGACGTAAGGACCACACCACATGGGGTTAAACTTTCCTGCCCCCAAGTGTTATTTTGGTTGATCCCACAAAAGGACCAAGTCTCCCTCACTAAACCTCCTTGGACGGATAGACTTATCGTACTGGACCTTTACGCGATGTTTATTTACTTCTAGAGCCACCAAGGCATCTCGACGCTACTCATCAAGTTGCTCAAGGTGGACCAAAAGCTCCTCCAATGGTGAAGTGTCTAGTAAGAGTTCTATGGCTAGCTTCAAAGAAGGAATCTCGCATTCAACCAGCAATATCGACTCCACTCCATGTACAAGTTGATATGGAGCAAAACCCGTGGCAGTCTTAACAACGGTTCTATACACCCACAAAGCAGGATATAACATGATGTGCCAATTATTCTTTCTCTGTGCGATGGTTCGTTGGAAAATGGATTTGAGTGATTTATTCACTACTTCTACCTATCCATTCGCTTGAGGGTAGTAAGAGGAGGAATGCTCTTGTTTGTACGCTAACTTTGATGCCAACTCTTCCATCATACGATTCTGAAAGTGTGAGCCATGGTCAGTGACAAGCTCTTTTAGAATTTTGAATCGAGTAATAATCTGGTTGAATACGAAGTGCACGACTGTCTCACCGTCGGATTTAACTGTAGGCATAGCCTCAGCCCATTTCGTGAAGTAATCAACAACCACTATGATATGATGATGCCCCCTAGCTGAAGCTGGGTTGCAATCCATAAAATCGATCCCCCACTTAGTGAAGGGACCAATGATGATGATGGGATGTAACGAGGTAGGTTTTGAGCGCATATTACGTGCAAACACCTGGCAAGGGTGGCACCTCTTGACCACATCTACACAATCCTTAAAGATTGACGACTAGAAATAACCCGCTCTTAATATTTTTTGGGCTGCAGAAAGCCCAGATAAATGACCACCACACGCCCCTCCATGGCAATCATTGAGCACTACCTTAGCCTCTTCATGAGTTAAACAACGTCGTAAAATGGAATCTACCCCACGAAGGTACAAAGTGTTATCCACTATGAGGTAATTCTTAGACACGTGACGTAATCGTTGTCGTTCATCCCGTGAGAGGTGAGTAGGGACCGTCAATGTTTGTAAATATATAATGATATCCCCATACCATGGGTCTAAAGTTAATATTAAGAATATGTGTTCATCGACAAACATATCTTCACAAACCAACTCCTCGGCCTCGCTTGGGAAATCTGATATAAGCTCTGTAAAAATTAACGACTTCTTTGATTTTGCCGAGACAAATTCGAGATCGAATTCTTGCAGGATGAAAATCAATTTATTATATTTTCCCCCAATCATCCTTCGAGTGAGGATGAATTGAAATGGATTGACATGGGCTACAACCAAGGTCTGGCAAAGGAGAATATAATGTCTCAACCGTTGAACTGCATGTACGGTAGCTGAAGCAAGCTTCTCAACATGAGAATAACAAATCTCTGCGTCAATAAGGTTCCGGCTCAGATAGTATATGACATGCTCTTGGAGCTCCTCATCCTCTTGAACCAAAACCATACCAATCGTCTCCATGGACGCAGCCACATAAAGTAGAAAATCACGGCTATAGTCTGGGGGACTAATCACCGTGGTCGATGCTAGGGCTCACTTGAGCACATCAAAGGACTCCTGGGCTCACTCATCCCAACAAAATGTGGTGTCCTTCTTCAAAATACGCATGAAGCCTCTAGTTAAATTGGAAAAATTGACCACAAATCTTCATAAGAAGTTTTCCATGCCTTGCAAACATTGAAGATGATGAATATTTTTCGGGGGAGACATCTAAAGTATTGCCTCAACCTTCAAAGGGTCGACTCTTATACCCTCTTTAGAAATGATGAATCCTAACAAGCGAATTGACTTCACACAAAAGATGCACTTATGCGGATTTAACCTAACCAAATAATGACGGCATCTTTCGAATACCAATATCAAGTGATAGGAATGACACGTTCTCATACAAGAATGAGCAGCAAGGTCATCCAAAAATACTTCGATAATTGACTTGAGATCGTGGAAGATCAAGGTCATTGCCCGCTGAAAAGTAGCTCCGGCGTTCTTAAGGCCAAAAGGAATTTTCCGATATGAAAACGTTACCCAAGGACAAATAAATGCAGTCTTATGTTGGTCCTCAGGTTTAATTTGTATCTGATTATATCCGGAAAAGCCGTCCATAATGGAAAAAACCTCGCTACCCACACACTCATCCAAAATCTGATCAATAAATGGTGTGGGGAAATTGTCGTTAGGACAAGCACGATTCAAATCATGGAAATCAGTACATATGCGGATCGCTCTCTATTTCTTATCCATCGAAACAGGGTTTGAAACCCACTCCATCAAGGGAACGGGATAGATAAAACCAGATTTCAACAGTTTCTCTATCTCTGCCTTAATCGCGGGTGCTTTCCTAGGATTCACCGCACGCAAGCGTTGTTGAATAGTCTTAGCGTTGGGATAAGTCTTAATCTCATGTTCGACAATACGAGGGTCGATACCTAGCATTTCATCATAAGACCAAGCAAAGATATCATGAAATTCTTTAAATAGCTCAGTATATTCTTGAATCTCAGCATGGAAACATTCTGCCCCAATATAGACATTCTCTATCCTGCCAGGATCATGAGAGATGTTGATAGGAATCATAGAAGATATGTTTGCCATGTTTCCATCGGCCATCGGACCAGGAGAGCTTAATGGAACCATAGGACTACCAACTCTCTCACTAAGAACCACCCTAAAGTCCTCACACTCCAAGCGGTCAAGCTCAGGAAGAAAGTAAGATCTATGATGGAGTTCCTCCCATGGTGGCTCAACTCCCGACATGGCCTCAATAATCACTTCATCTGAAGGGAAAATAGTATCAAGGCAGTCGTGTGTGTGAGAAGACTGCACTGCCCATGCCGATAGCACATAAGGGTCCTCCTCCTTCGTCTGCAAAGAGGAAGGACTGGGCTCTGCAACACACTCTAGATTAGCTTGATAAGCTATCATAGTTGCAAGAAATGACACGTTCGTCATGATGGGCTCACTCGGAGTACTCGATGTAGGAAGAATCCAAGGATCTTCCATATGACTCGTGCGAAAAGACACCGATCTCATAGATGTTGAAGCCTCACCGGAACTAGACCCTATCATAAGGATCGGTGCAGGACAACTAAAGCTTCCCATGAGGGATGGATACATGCCCACACCCACACTCCTAGTTGCCGGCTGAGAGTGTTCAACGATCAGGATCGAAGTTCTTGAAGATGGGGTAACTGACGGATTCTTGAATGACGTTTGATCAATCGTGACTATCTTCCCGTTAAATGGAAAACACACAACACAAAATAGGGAAGAAGCAACGGCTTGCATACTGTACATCCAATTCCTACCCAACAAGACATTGTAGTCAAGGGGTGCATCAACCACCTCGACCTCTATCGCAACGGTCTTCCCTCCCAAATGGACTTTAAGGGAAGGAAGGATCTTGTGCGGCCTAAATGATCTCCCATCGAACCTAGTTAACATGGTCGATGATTTAGACAACTCAGGGAAGCCTAGACCCTTCCAACATGATAAAGACATCACAGAAGCAACAACGCCTTCGTCAATCACAATGTGCTTGACGATCATGTTAAGACATTCTACGTGAATCAAAAGAGACACATAGTAAGGCGAGCGAGGTTGTAGTCCTGTGGTTTCAAATTTAATCACGAAGAAAGAATCATCATCATTCACACCAAGGGAAAAAAGCAAAGCCTTCCTTTGCGAAGGACAATTCTGAAGCACTTCTAGTGCAAACATCGCACAAGGAGTGTGGCCCAAATCCTCGACAACTGAATAGCTCCGGGCAGCTCGATAATTAGGATTGTGTCCTGAACACTTAAGGACTTCCTTAAGAATGTGAGGTGCAGTTTCAGGTTTATCCACAGGTTTCTCAATATGCAAAGGAGACCCTGGTGGATCAGGTTCCTTTCCTGGGCTAGGTTGTGACGAACCATAGTCCTTCGCACGGGTCACAACTTTCGTAGCACGTACCATGTTAATGCAACCACGACCAATACCCTCCAGCGGATCTTGATCACCACCAGACTGATCATGGGTCCTCGAGTTCATATTTTTATTGTGAGGTAAAGGGTTATTTAGCACAGCTGGGCCCTATGCCAAGAATCTCGAGGCTTCATCGATATGAGGGCACAAGTAAGTGAGGAGATCATCCTTACACAACTTGCAAGGGAATTTAACCTTACGTTTATCTTGCTTGTCCCCCCCAAGACTGCGGGCATTCTTGCCATTATTAGCATTCTCATTCCTATTCCCACCCTTACGATTATTCTTACCCTTCTTTTTATTTCGTCTGGGCTACTGGTTACCCTTCTGGTCCAACGATTGCACCGAAAGTACACTCGTCGTTTAGGCTGGTTGAGACAAAGCCTTGGCTTGTCTCGAAGCAGATTGGTTGATTGACAATTGACTAACTTGTTTTGCAACCGAATCTACAGGTTTAGCACTTGCACAACCAACAATGCCATCGGCATGTGTTCCAGGTTTAACTTTCGGGTCAAAACTAGAATGCGGAGCATTGGGAATGGTCTCATATAACAAACCGGACTGAGCATAAATCAAGTCCAGTTCCTGTGCCCTAAAAATTGCTTGTTCCTCATTCTGCACTCTGGATGTAGAAACATCCTTCACTATATATGGCAATAATGACTTAAGGAACCATTCGAGGAGGAATTCCGACGGTATAAAGGCTTTAATTAACCTCTTCCATCTACGCCACTCTTGGATATGATCTGAGATATGTGTGGCCTTATCCTATCGAAATGTCGACAAGATTTCAGTACCAACGTCATAACGCACCGGTAGCTGGAAGTGGTTAATAAAAGTCATCGCTAGGTCATCAAACAAAGCGAATTCCCCCCTAGGTAGCTCTATATACCATTTCATGGTAGGCCCTATAAGGGTTCGTTTAAACAGCCTTAAACAGATGGAGTCCTGGTGTAAGAAATTCGAAGAGCACCATAGGTGAAAGGTAGTAACATGTTCGCTCGGATCCTCTCCCGGTTTTCCCTCGAATCTGGGTATGTCCGAGGGAAGCTTAGTAGGGATAGCCGGCCAAGCCGGGTCATGAGCTACAAGATCATTCGTCAATCTCGACAAGCCAGGAAGATTCAGCATTACGAGGAAAGGGAGCCTAGGATGATGAGGTCGATGGACTTCTCCCTGATAGTTCTGATTCACATAGGTCTAATTACCACCATGGCCTTGGCCATAGTGCCCTCCTCCCATTTGACCCATATAGGGTGGTATGGAAGCACCATAGTGTGGTGTACATTGACTATTTGGAGCTACAAAGCCATAATTTGGAGAGTAAGCAGGTTGTTGATACCCGCCCCCATAAGGTGAAGAACCTTGTCCATACTGCGTCCCATAATAGGGTCCATAAGTCATCGCATGTGATGTCCCATGAGACACTCCATAAGTAGGGACATACACTCCAGAAGTAGGAATATACACTCCGGAAGTAGGAATTTGACCTCTAGAAGTATGACCATGACCTCCAAAAACAACGGGTGGTGCATGAAGTTGAGACACAACCGGTCTAGTAACCGCAGTACAGACATAACTTGTAGCAACGTTTCGGCCCGAAGGACCACGTGAATGAGGTGGAGGGTGAACATTCGAAGAACTAGGGACAGAGGACGAAGGGATCTGTGTAATTAAGTACGTACTATTCCCTATAGTCACTCATCTCGGATCTGGTATCCTAATAGAATCACTAACCCTGGACCTAGGAGGAATATGTGATGTAGCTTCCACCACCGGGATGGAAGGTGCAATGTGACTAGTTCTCCCAAACCTCTCCGTATGGTAAGGAATGAGAGTGCCCCTAGGCATAGTGTTAGGCTCGAACTCAGACTCGGCATGAAATGCCAAATCATGTGTGGGAAAACCAGACATACCATAACTACCATAACTAGTGCTCGTGGGTTCAAAATGAGTCTCGTCATCCTCCGGCATTCCATACCGGCGATGCGTCAATGGGGAATCAACCCTAGAGTAAGTAGGTCTATCATGAAAGGTTCCTATCTCAGAAATCACAGGACCTAACTTAGTCAAGTCGGGTGAAGGATCATAGTTAGGAGTAAACTCCCCATCTTCCACATTAATGGGAGAAGGTGGTTCAAGAATACCTTCTATATGGTCTCCCATGGTGTGTGAATCAATGTGCGAAGTAGTTCGCATGGACTGTCTATTTATCTCTCCCAAAGGAGGAGGAGATGTAGAAGGTGGAAGTCCTGCTAAACGACGAGAACGACGAGGAGATGCACCTGAATCCACAATGACCCAAAAAATAGAAAAGACTCTCTATCTATGCAAACCCTAGGCAAGCTATCGTGCACAGAGCAATCACCAATAAAATCTAAAGCCAAATGCAAGCAATCAAGGGTAGGATAAGTGAGCTCCCGAATGAAGCAGGTATGTCTCGCCTAGGAGAGGCTTGAGACTCCCATACACAACAAGCGGAGGTACGTAACCAATTATTGTGGCCCTTAGCTTCAACACGTAAAGCGACTGTGTTGTTCGACCCCAACCTGGCCAGGACACCTGCAGAATAAACCCTGCAAATTACCCCCTCGATATCCTAGGTAAGGCCACTAAGGTCACCTCAATATAATCAATGCTCAGGCGGACAATCATAGGTGGGATTGATCATATGGGCAGGGTAGCAAAGCCCGAAACTCTCGAAAGAGCCCATAGATACGAATATAATCCTGGAAATATCTCCGGTGCTACTCAGTTATGACTAGGGGTCATCCCAATCAATAACCGCTCACACTGCCTCATGCTTAACTCAGGATCATGAGAAACATTGGTTATACCAAGGACTTCACACACTCACCTAGACAGACACATACATGTTGTTGTTTAGTGGTCTTGGAGAATTTACTCACAATGAACTATTCCAAGACCCTAAAACCTAATCTTGTTGGTGAACCCTATCAAATAAAATAGTGTAGTTCATTTTAATTAAGCATTGATTTTAATTGGCTTTATTACTCAAAAGAGGAATATGGCTGTGCAACTAATGGTGTTATGACACAACATGAAGTAAAATGCACACCTAACAATCAATGCAAATGCATCGTGTCCATGAAAACAGGGTATGCTACTACGTGAAATGCACAATTTTCTTCAAATGATAAATGCAAGCTTTCCTATATGAAATCCCGACTAATACTCCAAAGCAAATCTAGTGCAAGTACTATGCAAAATGCAAAATGCAATGCATGATGATAAGCAAATATTTTTGGATTTTTTGAAATAAAATGAGATATAAAAAACAAAAGAATGATTCTACAACCCCCAGACTCTGCAAGCACACTCAAGCAACACTCAAGCAAATCACTAAGGTAAAAGAAATCTAATGCACTAATCCCAAAACAAACATTCGAAAATGCAATGAAAAGAACATTCTTAAAAAAGAAATTCACCCTAAAAAAAAACGTCTCTGGTCAGAAACAGAGGTGTATACAGACTCTGGCAGTATCAAAGGAGACTCAACAATCATCACAACTCACCCAACAACCATTTAACTTCCACTAAAAGGAAAAACTAAGGGCATACACGACTGTTCGTAGTAAACTTGTGTGTATATGCGGAAATGGCAGAGAAAACCGTGTGTATACGTGACAGTGAGTTCAAAACTCACATACAAGAAGAAAGGTGCATAAAAATCAAGGCAAACAGACAAGCTAAGACAAACTTCACACCAATCAGACACTACCAGGAAAACATGCCCCTAAACCCAACACAGAAACAAGAGAGAAAGAGCAATTCAAAGTCATTGAATGCCGATAGAAAACCCCCAAAGGACAACTACTAGGAACTCCCCAGCGGAGTTGCCAATTATGTTACGGAGAGAAATTCCTATGGCTTGGGGTACCAAAACAGATAACTTGACTCCAGAAATCAATCCTTTCCAATATGCAATAGAAATTAAATATCTAACACTAAAGGATCAGACCGCATACCTTATTCTGGACGGTTGAAGTTGATCCCCGTTGAGCTTTCCAACTTCAGCTTGAATTGATAGATTACTTCCTCAACAACAAGTAAACAATACAAGCATACTATAGATATTGGTGTTAGATCTATTCTAGCATATATAATCAACAACGTATAAACATTTGAAAACATCCATGGATAATATATTCATTCAAACATACATTATTGGACAGGAAAATATATTTCTATTAATATAAAATCAGAGATTACAATGGATACAACCTCTGTTGGCACGTCTGCGAATCGGAGAAATTGAATCCCCCACTTGGGCCTCCACCACTTCAATCCTCCATCTCTCGATAGCAAGCTCACAAGCAAAAGGCAAGCTTGGGAAGAACACAAAAGTGCTCCAAGGGACAAAGGGATGCAGACTCAAGCATAAGTTCCAGCAATAATGGACTATAGTTTCTTTGCTGTCAATTCTCTCATATGCCTTCAATGTACCATAGAGTTCCTTATATAGCTTTTCAAAGGGGTAATGAAAGGTCGAATCCGAGTGATCTCAAAGCATAGGGAAGGCTAGGAGTCAAGTGAGTCAGATCCATGTCAAGGAAATATCCAAAAGTATTTGGATTATGCATACATCCCAATGTACGCGGTTTTAGTGGTCAAACCCACGTATATACGCGATTAAGGGTTTAAAAGTCGCGTGTATCATTTTTCACATGTTTTTAGGGATGATCAAGGAAACATCAAAGGACAAAAAATGGTCCAAGGGGTCTAAGGAGTCTGCAGCGGGACAGGGGAAGGGCATACAAGTGTGATTCACGGCCTGGAGTGGTAAAATCAGCTATAACATGGTCCTAATAAAATCCATTTTGGAAAGCATCATTGTTTATTAGTATTCTATTGTGCATATTCCAAGAAGAATATTAGACAAAATTCATGAATAAAAAAATGTTTCATTTTTTCCGAATAATAGCAGAGGGATTGAAAGAGTTCCAATTGTCAATTGGAAAAGCATAGCCAAACCAAAATAATTAGGATGCCGTGACTTGAAAAACGTAAATTAGGATGTTGTTGGACATAATGGCTAACTTGGAGGTAAATTCTGACATAAATATGGAAACCATAATTACAAATTTACCACGGTAAAAATAATATAAAATAGTCTCTAAGAGTAAGAAAATTACTGGTGGACAACTTTGAGATCAAAGGATCAGTGAGCTCAACGAGAAAAATCCGCAGTAAAAATCTCAAATGTAGTAGAAATTGCAAGTGAAAATGGTAAAATTTTTGTAAATTCATATGAATTAAATAAGTCAGGACTCAATGGAAGAACAGATCTGGGCCATAGATCTCGCAAAAATGGATGATTGATATTACAGCAAGAAACCGAAACGCGAAGATGAAAACAACCAAAAAATTTAGATTTCATGATTCCTGCAATTCACAATCTGCATTGTGGGTTACTGGTTGCGGGTAGGCAATGTTGCAAAAGGTAATTTTATTGAGTTTCCTCTTTCCATAAGCCGCATTGCAGATTTTGATTTGCAGAAATGAAAAGAAAAATCAAGCAAACATGTCTTTTCCGCTTTTCGCAATCCGCGTTGCGAAATGCGGAAAGCTGAACCGAAAATATAAAACTTTATTTTGAAAAGACTTTTCGCAGTCCGCAATCTGCATTGCAGGTGCAGGTTGCGGGAAAACCATCTCCAACGCCCCCAAAAGGACTTTCTCAATCTGCTTGCGGGTTGTAGGATGCGGGTTGCGGAAACATAAGACACATATAAGAGGAAAAGAGCACTTCCGCAATCCGCAAAACCCCAAAAATCAAGGTTTTTCAAGTAAATTTTATTAAAGACAAATCACAATACTTATAATAAAGAAGATAAAAAATCCCTTAACAAGAAGATGGCTTCGAAATCCATTTAAATGGATATGTGGGGCTCCTATTTTAAGCTGTTAAAATGGGATCTATTGCTACCAGCAACAGGTGGTGTTGGGGTTGGAGCCAGAAGGTGACATGTCCATTTGGGCCCCCTTGAACCTGTCAACAAACACTTAAGAAAAATCCACCGTATCTCTAAACATCGTGCACCAGTGGTGCATTGGTTGAAGTTGTTGGTAGTTGGGGAAGAGGTCACGGGTTCAAGCCTGCAAACCTCTCCCCATTACATGGTTTTTTAGCATGTGTATTGGCGTACTATGGTTGTTTGAAACATTAGCTTGATATATTGTATGGTTGTTACGTGGAATATGGTTGTGGCATAAAATAAAGTGTTGCGATATGGTTTAATACTTGGTATAAGTTATAACATAAGCCTTGGTGTTGGCATATGGTTGAAGACCTGGTAGAAGTTCAAACCTCCCCCTTTTTCAAACCAAAACCAATTTCAAAATTAAATAAAACTTCTGCCATTTGCTTATTAAGTAACACCGGTGGGGGATTTGGATAGTAGATATAAGGGAAGTCTTTGGTGGGTTATCGAGTTCTTGTGTTTGATTCCCATAGATTCCATCCACCTTTAATCATTAACCATATAAACAATTTTTTTAACCTTTTAAACCATTTTTTACCACTTTTAACCATTCTTAATGAAACTTCAAATGTTGACAACTTTTTCATTTGTAGGTCGTTTCACACGAAAAAAGCGTTGCCGAAAATCTCTTAACGAGATATTCTCCCCTGTAAGATTTATTTTACATTTTGAAGAATCTAATTTCAATCTACTATAATATTATCATCTTGGATCAAACATTCATAGTAGGAAACTTGTGGACCACCAAAATCCTAAATCATTCAGAATTCAAGTGAGGAGATGTTCATCTCACTTTTCCTATATCGCCTATTCATTCTTCCTAGAAACTATACATTTGACTCAGCATAACAACAATAAACACCGCACTGACATTGTTAAGTACATTAATCCCATTTTCCACAAAATCTTCATTCAATATTGTAGGAACAAACCATATACTGCTGATCAGTAATAAGATGGATATCAGCATTGATCATATGAAAGAGATTGTATCCATATAAAAACACTATCAACCATAATAGGTTCATTGTAGTGAAATGACACTTCATTTTCATGCTTAGGATTGTTTTTCTCTTGACATTGCATATAGACATAAGTGAGAAATTTTTCCTTGCATTAACAACCCTTTTTAATTTTTGTGTAGTTCCCAAATATTTGTCATTTTTAAATGTACGTGAATGCACTATGTCCTCATTTCCTTCCTTAAATAATTAATATTGATTATGTTCTCTATAGAAGATTTCCTTTCGATCATATAAGTATGGACTACCCAACACAATTCCACAGATATCTAGTGGGACCACATCAAACTCAACCTCATCTACAAACTTAGACATAATTGCAAACTTTAGATCACACTGTTTTGTTACTTGTAATATTTTATCTTTGCACACCCAGCCTAATGGATAAGGTTCCTTGTGTCAATCCCCATTTCTTAACTAGTTCTTATGAAATGATATTATATTGGGATCCACTTTCCATGAGTGTCTCTATCTTAGTTTGTTTCGTATTCACCCTTATATGAAATAATGGATTATTTTTATCCTTAGAACTGACATGATATTTAGAAGTAGAATCACATGAAGAACCAATGTTAGAATCCTTACCAACAATAGCTTTACCTTTCACACCTACGATTGTTATATTTGTTTCATCGTCAGAATATGATCCAAGGTCCTCAATGATAACCGTGACCTCTTGCTTCCCTTTTCCTTTGACAGTGAGATCATGTAGGCCTCTCATCACCTTTCCTCATTATGGCAGCATGCTTACCTTACCCTTTTTCCTTTCCTTATTTTGACTTGTTGGATGCAGTTAAAGGAACATCATGAGCACTCTTCCCTTTGGATTCAATGTGTGTAGCTTGCACACATACCTCGTCAAGGTTACTAGGATTAAACATAAGTATTGTATGATGCAATTAACTATTTAATCCTCCAATAAACTTGGGAAGAGTTTCCTGAGTATAAAGAGGTATGCCAAAAATCAAAGCTCTTTTACTAAATTTCTGAGTGTACTCTTGTACATTCTGATCTTTACCTTGCCTTAAATTTTTCCAATCCATCATGGCTTGTTGTATGTATCCTAATGGATAAAATTGATTTTTTTAACGCAATAGTAAATTCATACCAGGAAGAAATAATTTTACCTTTTGTAAGGAGGTCTTCTTGTTTCTTACTTTCCCATCAGATGAGTGTGGTGCCTCCAAGATGGAAAGTATCCAACCGGATATTTTCTTTATCATCTGCAAGCTTCTAAATCCTACAATACACCTCAATCTGCATGATCCAATCATCTAGTTTTTCTGCATTAAGTTCACCATTATATGTGGGAAAATCAAACTTAATATCAAGTTTTAAATAAGGTAAAACAGGCTTAACCTTCTTAGGTTCTTTATTTGGATTTGAAGAAGCGACACTGGAGCTTTTAGAAGAAGAAGAATATGGAGAAGAAGGTTTAGAAGGGTCTTTTCCTTTTCCCTAAGCATTATCTTTTGCTTGCTCCTTCTTTTTTTTCTTTTTTTTCCAATCCTTCTTTATAATATGCAAAGAAAAATTCTACTATGTCTGTCATCGCATAGAAAGCCTCATAGAAGGCCTTCTCATATTCTCCTCGATAGTATTCATCTGCCATTTTCTCTCTTCGATGTGCACGTCCAATTTATGGATTAAAAGCTTCAAGTACACCTTCACCTCTCTTTAGCTTGGATCTTGTTAACATAAATTAACAATGCAATGGTTATTAAGCTTTGGTACCAAACTTGATCTGAAAATATTCAGAATCTTTTTATCCATAAATTTGCATGTTAAAAATTCATAAATATGCTTAAAAGATGAAAATTTTAATGCGTAAATCAATCACATAAGCAAATAAAGAGATATGAAAACCATAAAATTAATACAACATCTAATAACGGAGTTCACCTGTCCTGGCTACGTCTCCGGGACACTTCCAATGGGAAGGTTGATATTATTAAGTCTTCAAAATATCACAAAATGAGTGTTATGTACTTAGAAACATACTGTACCACTGCGGTCCTCTCGAAATTTCGAGAAAAATGAGTGTAAACTTGACTACCTTTTCCTGAAGCCTCCTTTAGCATGCAAATCGAGAACTATCTTTGCCTCATCTGTATTGTTGAAATTACAACATCAGGAATCATTCTCCAGTATTGTGAGTAATATCAAGACAGTAGACTTGTGTAGTCCTACAAATATCCTCATATGATTGAGGTGCTAATGTTGTAAAGTCTTGTCAATAATATCAAGACAGTAGGCTTATATAGCCCTACAAATATCTTCATGTGGTTGAGGTGGACAATAGGCTTGTGTAGCCCTATGAATATGCTCATCTGGTTGAGGTGGACAGTAGGCTTGTGTAGCCCTACGAATATCCTCATGTGATTGAGGTGGACAGTAGGCTTGTGTAGTCCTATGAATATCCTCATGTTGTGAGGTAGTGTGCTTTACTATGTAAAGTAGATATACTATGTGATGTATGGCTAGTCATGGTCAACAGGTGCTACAAGTCTCCTTTAGGGATTAGCTACCCCTAGAGTGATTTACTTTAGCATGTGACTATATGACCCAGGGTAATACATATGATCATAGGTTTGGAAACAATCTTATGAGTATGATATGATAAAGATGATTATTTAATGAAAACACATATGGACCATGCAGAGATATTTAATATAAGAATAGAGACAGAGAGAGAATTTGAATTGCAATTATGGTAAACAATTTAAGTTAATTAAGGGTTCAAATCCTTAACTTATGCAAGTGATTGCTGGAAATAAACACTGATGGAGAAGCACTAATTTTGTTCAGTTACATTCAGTTACTGTTCGGTTACATTCAGTTACTATTTAATTACATTCAGTTCAGTTCAGTTACTTTCATTTCAGTTACTTTCAATTACATTCAATTCTGTTTAGTTACATTCAGTTCGGTTCAGTTACATTCAGTTCAACTCAGTTACATTCAGTTCACCTCAGTTAGAGTTAGTTAATTAATGGAAGGCACATATCTTCATGTGGAAGATAATTATGGAGTGCCAGCTTGACACCAGATCAGTATGGGGTGCATGATTAAAGATGGATCAATGTTTTAAGTGTTAACAAGTTGTTGCTACATGCAACTATTCTATTTTTGTTGTAAAAACTAATTTGACTTGTTATTAAAGTGCTATGCACTTGGAAAGTTGATACGGTGTTCCATTCGATCTCCACTCTGTGGTGCTCTTTGTGAAATCAATCTGCTATTATGTTGTAATCATTCTCTACTAATAATCTAGCATACTCTAAGATCGTTTGCTGGGTTTTTTATCCTTTGAATCAGTAGAGGGTTTTCCCAGGGTATATCTTGTGTTCTATGGTTTTATTTATGTCTTTGGATTATTGATGAGATTTATATGCATGGTTATTATGAATTAAAGTTTTAAAGGTCAAGTTTCTTCATATTTTGCTCAATCACTAACATGGTATCAGATCAAGTGTGTGCAAGAGCTTAGTTTGCGCAAGCAACTAAAGCCTACTGTTAGGATATTTAGACACTTACGAGTTAGTTAAGATCAACTTGTGTAATATATCCGTTAGGTAAAAGTGTGTTTCTTTAGTATGCATTAGTATGCATTTGTAAATATTCTAATCCGACGGTCACAATATGTTCTAGACATAGAGTGATCTGACGGTTCAACTTCTCTTAGATCATACCTATCACTGATCCATGGCTTAACACCCGATTGATCCATGATCTCTATTTAAAGAGCATGGAGGGTCCTTGGCTAGCTGATCGATTATGAGAAGCTCATGTAACTTTCTTTCTTTTGCATAATAAATTTCTCCAAGTAGTTATTTGGCTGGGGCAATGGACTGTTTCTTTCTCGAGGGTTTTAACCATTTGGCAAACATCGGTGTGTTGATCTATGATCTATTTGTGTGAAGCGGTTGCTCAAGGTGTTTGGTATTTTGGGAGTACCATGTGTACCCAAACATGGTATCAGAGCGTTTATGAAGAGCCGCTTTTGGTTTTGATCAAGATCTAGAACCAGTGTTGCCGAAAATTTGAAAAGGCTTCTGGTTCTAGATTTTTTGTGCATTTGTGTCCTGTGGGAGCTATTCCATTGCATTCGGAGTGCTGTTTCCATTGAGAAATAGTTTTCATTTCATCGAAAACTATTTTCGTTTGTTCCAGAAACACCCATTTCGGCAAATCTGAAGGTATAATGTTACAGTGACGGATTTGTTTTTTTTTAAATCTCTCATATTTTATCAGTTTTATTATTAGATCTTTATTGTTTTAGTCTCAGACTATTTCCTTCCCTGGCTACGTATGCTCTTTGCCGTACACCTTGCGCGATCGCGGCGGATCATAAACAGTAAGGGGAAGTTTTTTTTTCTTGTCTTCTCGGCTACGTATTCTCTTTGTCATGCAGCTTGTGCGATCACGGCAAATCAGAAACAACGAGAAAACTTGAAAACGTAGAATTTTTGGGTAAGCTAACCAAGATCTAACCCATTGCGTGGAAAAAGTTTTTTTGTTTTTGTTTTTCATTTTTTTTTTGTGATTTGCAGGAAAAAAATGCAAGCACGGAGAACAAGAGAGAAGAGTAAAAAAAAAAAGCCCCCTTCCTCTTTCCATTCTTTTACGTACCTTTTAAATTTAGCTCACTTGGTCCAAAGTTGCTTTATTCCTTAATAGGTCTTGAGTTCAAGTCTTATTAAGCTACTTTTTAGTGCATGCAATTTCTATTTTCAAGTTACTTTATTGTAAAAGTGCATCTCACATAAATAAAATAAAATAAAAAGTGAGTCACTTAAGTCTTTTAATTTATTGCCGCATTATTTAAAAGTAACATTATTGTAAAAGTGAACATCACTTATTCTACAAAAGTGATTCACTTAAAAACAAATTTATTGTAAAGTGATTGTCAAATGTTGATCTTGGGAAGAGGGTTTTTTTTTTTTATAAAGTTGGTTAAGGTAATATCTGCCACGTCACTATTGGGGGCATCCTCAACATTTTCTTTGCTCAAGCATAACTTTATCATCTAGAATCAGTTTTCAGTGTCGTTTTTTTTAAAACCGCATATTTTTTTGAGCTCTTTGCATCCCGATAATTAGTTTCTATTATTTTAGCCATCAATTTATAGTATGGCCGCTCCTTGTGATATTATACTTACAAGTTCTAACTATTTTTCATGGAAATCTTGTATGGAGGATGTTCTGCGAAGTAGGGGACTTTTTAGGATAACCTCAGGGAAAGAAACAGAGCCCACTGATGATGATAAGAAATTTAAATGGGAAAATAGATGTGATGAAGCTCATGGATTGATTGGGATGTCAATCTCTACTGATTTGTGATTCCACATATCTAGAATTGATGAACCTGATCAAGCTTGGGAAAAGTTGGAATCTGTGTTTGGTAAACACAATGAAATTCAGGGTCATCAACTTGAGAATAAGTTGATTTCCTTGAATCCAAGTGATTTTTCATGCATTCAAGACTATTTATCTAAGTATAAAACTTTTAGACTCTTATGTGTAGAATGCAAGATTAAGAAAGAAGACAAACAATGTATTTATCATATTCTTTCCAAACTTGGATCTGCATATTCTGTTTTTGTATCTACATTCTACTCCATGAAATAATCCTTGACTGCAGCTAGCTATCAAGAGCCTAGTCTTAAATCCTTTTGTGATTCCTTAATTAGAGAGCAAGATAAGCTCATTCATCTTGGAATAATTAACAATGCAGATACATCTGAGAAATCCTTATTGTCCCAACAGAAATAAAAGTCCAAGCCTCCCAAAAAACATAATTTTTGCAATAATAAGCCAAACAATAAGGGTTGCAAACCCTCTCAGTCAAATCCTTCTTTAAAAAACGACAAAGGATTCAAGCCAAAAAGGAAAGAATACTAAGCGTCATTGCAGTTTTTGTGGGAAAGATAATCATGATGAATCTAAGTGTTTCAAGAAGATGGCAGCCTTGGAAGCAACAATGAAGAAGCACCACATCAGCCTAGATTTGTCTTCAAAATCTACCTCTCATGGACATGCACTTTGTGTTTCTGGTTACTCTTATACTGCATATTCTTCTTCTACTTCAATTGAATGGCTCATTGATTCTGGAGCATGTTATCATATGGATAAGGATCAAGCCATCTTTTCTACTATGCATGAATGTAACACCAAGCAAATATTTGTTGGTGATGATAGATCTCTATGTGTTGTAGGATTTGGAATAGTTCCAGTAGAAAATGGTCATTTCAGTGATGTACTATGTGTTCCAAAAATTTCCTGCAATTTGTTATCAGTCTATCAAATTACTCATTTGGGTGAAGGTAAAACTATGATGTTTACACCTCACCAAGTTGTAATCAAGGATTTTAAAAATCCTCAAAATGTTCGTGCTACTGAAACTGTTGATGATATTACCAGGTTGTACAAATTTAACAACTTTGGTTCATCACCTTTTCCTTCAGTTTTTGTTGCTCATAGTGATAACTTGAGCTAACTTTGGCATGAGCGATTTGGTCACTTAAATTATCGCTCATTGCAACAACTATGTAAAGGCAATATGGTGACTGGTCTTCCGATGGTATCTTGCAAGGATGGTGTTTGTTCCGGTTGTGTACTCGAAAAACGTCATCGAGACAGTTTTGACAAATGTGCCTCTTGGCATGCCTCGATTCCTTTGGAGCTTGTGCATAGTGACTTGTGTGGCCCTCTTCCATCTGTATCCTTTTCTGGCTTCAAATATTTTTTAACTTTCATTGATGACTACTCCAGATGCACTTGGGTTTACTTCCTAAAACTTAAGAGCAAAGTATTTAACATGTTCTTGGCCTACACGGCCCTTGTTGAAAAACAATCCAATCATCAAATTATTAAGTTAAGATCTGATAATGGAGGAGAATATGTTAACAACAAGTTCACTACTTTCTGCATTGAACAAGAAATCCAACAACAACACACTGTTCCATATACACCACAACAAAATGGTGTAACTAAACGGAAGAACCGCACTTTAAAATAAATGGTTAATTGTATGATCCAATCTAAGGGACTAAGTCTTCAATATTGGGTTGAGGCCATAAATTGTGCAAATTACATAGTTAATCTCACACCCACTAAAGTTTTACAAGGTATAACACCGAAAGAAGCATGGAGTAAAATTAAACCAGATGTAAGTCACTTTCGTGTGTTTGGTTGTGAAGCATGGGCTCACATTCCGGATGAAAAATGAAAAGCATTGCAGCCTAAAAGTGAAAAGTGCATATTTGTTGGATATTCATAAGATGTAAAAGGTTATATACTTCTTCATCCACATTCTTGTGATGTAATCATTAGAAGAGATATTAAATTTGATGAAAATCTCTTGGCCTACGAGCCTAACTTGGCAGGTGTGCCATCTTTGGCCTACGAGCTTGATTCGGTGATTGTGCCTTCTTCTTCTTCTTCCAACTTCCTTAATAGGTTTCCAACTCCAGTTTCTGATGATGACAGTGAGGATGAAAATCCACCTTCTCCTTCTCATGTTCCTGTAATTGCACCAACACCAATACTTCCTCGATGGGTCCGTTCAACATGTGAAGCAGCTGGTGATCTTGTCGATGATCCTAGAGATCAACGTCGAACACATTCTCAGTTTCAGTGAGCTTCTTATCTTTTGGATCAAGTTTTTGAGAATCATGATCCATAAAATTTTGTAGAAGCTTCAGGAAATCCAGATTGGGATGCAGCTATGGATGAAGAATATCGTTCCTTAATGGTGAACAATACTTGGGATCTTGTTCCTCTTCCAAAAGGAAGAAATCTTGTTAGATGTAAATGGGTCTACAGAACAAAGTATGCATCAGATGGAAGTGTTGAAAGACTTAAGGCAAGGTTAGTTTCCAAAGGTTTTTCCCAAGTTGAAGGGATTGACTACAATGAAACCTTTGCTCCTATCGCAAAAATGAATTCCATCCGCCTTGTTCTTTCGCTTGCAGCCTTACATAACTGGGAAGTCCATCAAATGGATGTCAAGTCTTCCTTTTTACATGGTGATTTACAGGAGGAAATTTATAGGGAACAACCTCCTGGATATGTTCAGGATAACTCTAGCCTTGTTTGTCTCCTTAAGAAATCCTTATAAGGCCTTAAGCAAGCTCCTAGAGCTTGGTATGCCAAAATGGATAGCTTTCTCCTTGACACTAGTTTTTCTAGATGCCATTCTGACCCCAATGTCTATACCAAGAAAGTAGGAAACCATCTCATCATACTTGTTCTTTATGTTGATGATCTTATCCTTACTAGTAGTGACCCTAAACTTATAACCCATGTGAAATCCAGTCTTAAGATTTTTTTTTAAATGTCAGACTTAGGACATTTGCATTATTTTCTTGGTCTCCAAGTCTTGCAAACCAAAGAAGGAATCTTTCTTTTCCAGTCTAAGTATGCTTGTGACCTTCTTCGTCGCTTCCACATGGAAGATTGTAAACCAGCCCCTTCTCCCTTCCAGTCTAGAGTTAAACTTTCTGCCACTTGTATTTCCCCTGAAGTAGATGCCACCTTGTATCATCAGCTTATTGGTAGTCTTTTATACTTGACTCATTCCCGTCCTAACCTTTCCTTTGTCGTTGGTTGTGTTTCCCATTATATGCAAATTCCTCATGAAAGTCACTAGAAAGTAGGAAAAATAATACTTCAATATTTTCAAGGTACAATTCAGTTTGGGATTCATTACAGTACAGGGGGGAAACCTTTGTTGGTTGGTTTCACTAATTCAGATTGGGCCAGCAATCCTGATGATCAAAAGCCTATTGCAGGTTATGTTTTCAGTCTGGGATCTAGACCTGTCACTTGGGTTTGTAAGAAACAACAAGATCTTGCTCTTTCTTCAGCAGAAGTAGAATATCAAGCCACGGTTAATGCCAGTCAGGAATATTTATGGCTTCGACAGATCCTTTCAGAGTTTGTATTCGAGGAGCAACATCCTACTCCACTTTGGTGCGTTAATCAAAGTGCCATCAAGCTTGCCAAATATCCAGTTCTACATCAGCGCAACAAACACATTGAGCTACACATGCACTTCATCAGAAATCTTGTTCATGATCATGTTATTGAAGTGCTCTATTGCCCTACAGATGATCAAGTTGCAGACATCTTCACCAAGTATCTTACAGAAGCGAAGTTTTCTAAACTTCGGTCTATGTTAGGAGTTCAGAAATGTCTCCTTAAGGGGGGATAGGCTCTAATTCCTCCTTCCGTCTCCTAATAGTGTCACTTTTGTAAATCCTTCAATCCTATCCCAAGTTGTTCTTAAGGGGGGACATTAGGATATTTAGACAATTTGTAGTTAGTTAAGATCAACTTGTGTAATATATCCGTTAGGTAAAAGTGTGTTTCTTTAGTATGCATTAGTATGCATTTGTAAATATTCTAATTCGACGATCACGATATGTTCTAGACATAGAGTGATCCGACAATTCAACTTCTCTTAGATCATACCTACCATTGATTCATGGCTTAATACCCAATTGGTCCATTATCTCTATTTACAGAGCATGGAGGGTCCTCGGCTAGTTGATAGATTATGAGAAGCTCATGTAACTTTCTTTCTTTGCATAATAAATTACTCAAAGTAGCTATTTAGCTGGGGTCGTGGACTATTTCCCTCTCGAGGGTTTTAACCACGTGACAAACATTGGTGTGTTTATCTGTGATCTATTTGTGTGAAGCGGTTGCTCAAGGTGTTCGGTCTTTTGGGAGTACCCTGTGTACCCGAACACCTACATGATCTTGAGAAGTATTGAGCAAAGAGCTTGGAGCCATGGCATCAATTTCCATGCAACCAGAAGACCAGTTTGAAGATACTTTTAAATTGAAGGCAAGAGTGTGAATAATTATTGAGGATAATGATCTAGATGTTTACTTGACCTCAGTGAGTGGGTACTCTTTATGCAAGGCGAATTAAAGAGCAAGTCAACATGCACTAGTTCTGTCACTTTTTAGGAGACAAATTTCGTGGATATGGTTTGATCAATCCTTGTGGAATCAGACAAAACGGTTGAAAACCCACTTCCACAATTGGCCTATTTAGCTTACCCGCTGGAATATTTCAAAAATATGCAACTGTATGAGAGATACGATCAGGTATTTAAAGATCAAATTCTCAGAATTCGTGTTATGGCCATTTTCTCAAAGTGGACCAATTGATGGAACAACCCCAAGAGTTGTAAGTTGGATATTATCATTATTCATTGGATCTTGTGTATAATGAGAGCCTCATAGAGTTGAGATATGATCCAAATAAGAGGATGATCATTGGAAGAATTTTTCTCTGAAAGAAGAACATTCGATTCGGGTTGCATGGGATCCAGTTTCTCTATGCAGAAATTTGCTACCTCTTGCATGCACTCAAATTTGCAAAGAGATCAAGACCGAGGGACTACAGTAATCTCCACAAGGAAGCAGAGATCAAGAGGGAGCATGCAAAACAATAAAAAGATAAGTACCCAAATTTTTTATTATATGATACTTAGATCTATATGCTTTTGAATGATTTCATTATAGTCATATAGAGGATGCATGATTGTTCATAAGATATGAATATAGAGCATGCATGATTATTTATAAAATATGAATATAGAGCATGCATGATTATGAATATAAATGATGCATGATTGTTTCATAAAGATATGAATATAGAGCATGCATGATTATGAATATAAATGATGCATGATTGTTTCATAAAGATATGAATATAGAGTTGCATGCTTGTTTCATAAATATAGAGATGCATGATTGATTCATGAGATATGAATGTTGGATTGCATGATTGATTCATGCGATATGAATGTTGGGATGCATGATTATTTAATTATCATATGCTTTTATAAAATCAGATTATGTTTTATTACAATCTGTATTCTTGGACTTGGAATTGTGTTTAGCATATACATTGTTGTTCCTATCTTTATTGGAATGTTATCAATATCATGAGTCCAAATTTTGCGAGATGATATAAAGAATGATATAAGACTTATGTAGAAATGATACAAGGTTGAAAACATCATTCATAAGATATGAGATCTAAGGCAGCATGATTGTTTCATGCTCTGTGAACATAAGACTACATGATTGGCTAGATAGAGGGCTGCATGCTTACCTCATGAGATATGAACATGGGACTATATATTTATTTCATAAAATAAATTTTTGGACTGATATAGGATTGATATAGGGTTGCATATCAGTACATAAGATTATAATGGGTTATGATAAATCGATTGGTCAATATCTGTACATAACTAAGTAAATCTTTATCAGTATATTGAGAGTATTTCATGTGAATAAAATTCATGAGTATGAAATAGTTCTAACCATGAGAATAATTTGTCTTGTAGGGAAAAATAATATGCCATTACCTACAAGTAAAGAAGGACATGAATGTGGAGTCATTCTGATGGCTGAGCCTAGAAGAGAACAATTCAAGAGGTTCCTATGTCTCTTGGAAAGCAGACAAAATAGATGGCTTGATTATATTTTGATAGATGTGAAGACTCTTGAAGATATTCTATCTTATATAGATTCATGTATCAAATAAATAGCTTCATATATATACGAGAATAAGCTTCCGTGATGGAGAACCCATATTATGATTCTCACATTTCACATGGTGAGAGGGAGTTGCTAGTCTCATTAGCTCATGAAGAACTAGTGTAATTGGTTGATGTAAATCCTATAAAAAAAAAAGGATATATGCATGATGCTCATATTAAGAAGGAAGCTGAGAACTATATTCAAGAATATTGTTATGATTCTTATGATTAGTGGTGTGGCAGTCACCAAACAAAGATTTTCCTCAGTTAAGGAAAATGTGAAGTAAAATATCCTAAAGAGTTTGAGGATGATGGACTACAAATACATGGCCACACATATGAAGGTAAATATGAAACTGTTCTTATTTCATATTTGGAGGATCTCAAGTCAATTGAGATGTATTTAGTTAGTCACAGGTCCCAAGATCTATTATGTACTTTGCAGTTTGTACATAGACATGTACAAAGCATGTGTTGTGGTACCTACTTGGTACAAGTGTATGTGAACTCATATATATCTTGATCAGTGAAATATAGTTTTAAAGATATATTAAATCTGACTAATATAGTGATCGAGGAAGATCACATGTGTTTCTCTAGATAGATCATGTTGAAAAGAAGTAAAGCTTTTGAGGGTTTTAGTCAGTTATATTTGAGACATGGTACATATCCATAGATGAGTAGCATTGCCAGCATTCTTACTAAGCTTCTATTTGGGACAAGCTTGGTATAGTACATAATAAATGCTCTAGTTGAAGTGGGAGTATTGATGTGTCTTCATGGGTGACAATAGATAAAGTCCCCACTAGTTAGTCATCATACATGACTTAGGCAGCCGAGGGCTATGATAGCTTGTGGAGAGAATCCACATGAGAAGAGACATGATCAAAAGTCTCAGAGACTATTTATAGTCTAGACTGTTAGAGAATAGTTACAACCTGCCAGAGAGGTAGTTGTAGTGCTGCAAATATAAAGAGAAGGATCACTGAGAAAGGGATCATGACTTGAAGAACATTACAGAATGGCATGCTCACAAAGAACTTCTCCAGATAACAAAAGATTCAAGAAGTCAACAAATGTTGAAGAATGAAATAAAATATAAGTATTTCTTTCTGCATGTTATTACACATTTGTTGTATAATGTTGTATGTGACGGATTTAAAAAATCCATGGTTTCCAGTTTAGAGAAACTTTATTTTGGATTGTATCCAGATGATGATACTTTGTGTAAGTAGCTGATTGGTCTTTGAGCAAACCTATTATATTTTATGCTTACTACTAAGCATATGTTTGAGTACCTTTGAGGTACATTAGAATAGGATCTTTATTGTATTTGATACATGGAAGACCTATTATTTGATTGTTCTATCCAGCTATTGTTTTAGCTTGAGATAAGCGATGTAATTTAAGGCTAGTACTACAAAAGCTAAGTGTATTGCGGCTAGTACTACATAAGAAAGATGTATGTATGAGAGTACTACAAAAACAAAATGTGTTTTGTGGATAGTACTACATACTGAGGAGTAGTGTAGCTTGGGAGGCTACCTACTAGGGTGAAAGACTTGAGCCTATAGTCATTAGGTGTTAATAGTCAATCTTTCTCGAAAACCCTATATGTTTTTTATGATAAAACATATTTGAGATGACGTTTAACTTCATTGAACTCATGGTCATGAGTTCTAGTACATAGGTATTGATGAGAAGATTGCAAATTTGTGACAAGCCTCTATATGTGACGAATTATAAACACTTTCGAGATAAGCTTGGTATGGCAGAGAATGTCTCCCTCGCTGAGAGGGAGTATTGAGATTATAACACCAGGAGTCATTCTCTAGTCTTGTGAGTAATATCAGGACAGTATATTTGTGTAGTCCTACAAATATACTCATATGATTGAGGTGGTGATGTTGTAAAGTCTTGTTGGTGATATCAAGACAGTAGGCTTGTGTAGCCCTATGAATATCCTCATATGGTTGAGGTGGACAGTAGGCCTGTGCATCCCTATGGATATCCTCATGTGGTTGAGGTGGATAGTAGGCCTGTGCAGCCCTACGGATATCCTCATGTGGTTGAGGTGGACAGTAGGCCTGTGCGGCCCTACGGATATCCTCATGTGGTTGAGGTGGACAGTAGGCTTGTGTAGCCCTAAGAATATCTTCAAGTTGTGAGGTGGTGTGCTTTACTATGTAAAGTAGATATACTATGAGATGTATTCCTAGTCATGGTCAACAGGTGCTACAAGTCTCCTTTAGGGATTAGATACCCCTAGAGTGATTTACTTTAGCATGTAACTATATGACCCAGGGAAATACATATGATCATAGGTTTGGAAATGATCTTATGAGTATGATATGATAAAGATGATTATTTAATAAAAACACATATGGACCATGTAGAGATATTTAATATAAGCACAGAGACAGAGAGAGAATTTGAATTGCAATTATGGTAAACAAGTTCAGTTAGTTAAGGGTTCAACTCCTTAACTTATGCAAGTGATTGTTGGAAATAAACACTGATGGATAAGCATTAGTTCTGTTCAATTACATTCAGTTTAGTTTAGTTAAATTTAGTTACTGTTCAATTACATTCAGTTCAGTTCAGTTACTTTCAGTTCAGTACAGTTACATTCAATTACTGTTCAGTTACATTCAGTTATGTTCAATTACATTCAGTACAGTTCAGTTACATTTAGTTCGGTTCAGTTACATTCAGTTCAGCTTAGTTACATTTAGTTGAACACAGTTAACTACTTAGTTAGAGTTAGTTAATTAATGGAAGGCACATATATTCGTGTGGATGATAATTATGGAGTGCCATCTTGACACCAGATCAGTATGGGGTGCATGATTAAAGATGGATCAGTGTTCTAAGTGTTAACAAGTTGTTGCTACATGCAACCATTCTATTTTTGTTGTAAAACCTAATTTGACTTGTTATTAAAGTGCTATGCACTAGGCAAGTTAGATACGGTGTTCCATTAGATCTCCACTCTCTGGTGCTCTTTGTGAAAGCAATCTGCTATTGTGTTGTAATCATTCTCTTCTATTAATCTATCATACTCTAAGATCGTTTGATGGGTTTTTTATCCTCTGAATCAGAAGAGGGTTTTCCCAGGGTATATCTTGTGTTCTATGGTTTGATTTATGTCTTTGGATTATTGATGAGATTTATATGCATTGTTATTATGAATTAAAGTTTTAAAGTTCAAGTTTCTTCATATTTTGCTCAATCACTAACATGGTATCAGAGCAAGGGCGTGTACGAGCATAGTTTGTGTAAGCAACTAAAGCCTACGTGATCTTGAGAAGTATTGAGCAAAGAGCTTGGAGCCATGGCATTGATTTCCATCCAATCGGAAGACCAGTTTGAAGATACCTCCAAATTGAAGGCAAGAATGTGAATAATTATTGAGGATAATGATCTAGATGTTTACTTGACCTAAGTGAGTGAGGAATCTTTATGCAGGGGGAATTAAAGAGCAAGTAAACATGCACTATTTTCGTCACTTTTCAGGAGACAAATTTAATGGAGACGTTTTGATCAATCCATGTGGAATAAAACAAAACGGTTGAAAACCCACCTCCGAAATTGGCCTATTTAGCTTACTTACTTGAATATTTAAAAAATACAGACCTATGTGAGAGATACGATCATGTATTTGAAGATGAAATTCTTAGAATTCGTGTTATGGCCGTTTTCTCAAAGTGGACTAATTGATGGAACAACCCCAAGAGTTGTAAGTTGGATATTATCAATATTCATTGGATCTTGTGTATAATGAGAGCCTCATAGAGTTCAGATATGATCCAAAGAAGAGGATGATCATTGGAAGAATTTTTCTTTGAAAGAAGAACATTCGCTCCGAGTTGCACGGGATCTAGTTTCTCCATGCAGAGATTTGCTACCTCCTGCATGCACTCAAATTTGCAAAGAGATCAAGATCGAGGGACTACAGTAATCTCCACAAGGAAGCAGCCATCAAGAGAGAGCATGCAAAACAATAAAAAGATAAGAACCCAATTTTTTTTATTATATGCTACTTAGATCTATATGCTTTTGAATGATTTAATTACAGTCATATAGATGATGCATTATTGTTCATAAGATATGAATATAGAGCATGCGTGATTATTTTATAAAATATGAATATAGAGGATGCATGATTGTTCATAAGATATGAATATAGAGCATGCATGATTATTTTATAAAATATGAATATATAGCATGCATGGTTATGAATATAAAGGATGCATGATTGTTTCATAAAGATATGAATATAGAGTTGCATGCTTGTTTCATAAATATAGAGATGCATGATTGATTCATGAGATATGAATGTTGGGATGCATGATTATTTAATTATCCTATGCTTTTATAAAATCAGATTATGTTTTATTACAATCTGTATTCTTGGACTTGGAATTGTGTTTAGCATATACATTGTTGTTCCTATCTTTATTGGAATGTTATCAATCTCATGAGTCCAAATTTTGCGAGATGATATAAAGATTGATATAAGACTTATGTAGAAATGATACAAGGTTGAAAACATCATTCATAAGACATTATATCTAGGGAAGCATGATTGTTTCATGAGCTATGAACATAAGACTACATGATTGGCTTAATAGGCTTCATGCTTACCTCATGAGATATGAACATGGGACTATATATTTCTTTCATAAAATGAATTTTTGGACTGATATAGGACTGATATAGGGTTGCATATCAGTACATAAGATTATAATGGGTTATGATAAATTGGTTGGTCAATATCTGTACATAAATAAGTAAATATTTATTAGTGTATTGAAAGTATTTCATGTGAATAAAATTCATGAGTATGAAATAGTTCTAACCACGAGAATAATTTGTCTTGTAGGGAAAATTAATATGCCATTACCTACAAGTAAAGAAGGACATGAATGTGGAGTCATTCTGATGGTTGAGCCTAGAAGAGAACAGTTCGAGAGGTTCCTATGTCTCTTGGAAAGAAGAC
Organism: Pseudotsuga menziesii; assembly: GCA_001517045.1. Classification (NCBI taxonomy): domain Eukaryota; kingdom Viridiplantae; phylum Streptophyta; class Pinopsida; order Pinales; family Pinaceae; genus Pseudotsuga; species Pseudotsuga menziesii. The sequence continues at coordinate 227,996 of LPNX010829316.1, read as the reverse complement.
AAAATAGATGGCTTGATTATATTTTGATAGATGTGAAGACTCTTGAAGATATTCTCTCTTATTTAGATTCGTGTGTCAAATAAAGAGCTTCATATATATATGAGTATAAGTCTCTATGATGGAGAACCCGTATTATGATTCTCACATTTGGCATGGTGAGAGGGAGTTGCTAGTCTCACTAGCTCATGAAGAACTAGCGTAATTGGTTGACGTACCTCCTGTAAAAAAAAAAGGAGATATGCATGATGCGCATATTCAGAAGGAAGATGAGAACTGTATTCAAGAATATTGTTATGATTCTTATGATTAGTGGTGTGGCAGTCACCAGGCAAATATTTTCCTCAGTTAAGGAAAATGTGCAGTAAAAGATCCTGAAGAGTTTTAGGATGATGGACTACAAATCCATGGCCACACATATGAAGGTAAATATGAAACTATTCTTATTTCATGTTTGGAGGATCTCAAGTCAGTTGAGATGTATTTGGTTAGTCACAGGTCCCAAGATATGTTGTGTACTTTGTAGTTTGTACATAGACATGTACAAAGCATGTGTTGTGGTACCTACTTGGTACAAGTGTATGTGAACTCATATATATCTTGATCAGTGAAATAAAGTTTTAAAGATATATGAAATCTGACTAATATAGTGATTGACGAAGATCACATGTGTTTCTCTAGATAGAGCATGTTGAAAAGCAGTAAAGCTTTTGAGTGTTTTAGTCAGTTATATTTGAGACATGGTACATATCCATAGATGAACAGCATTGCCAGCATTATTACTAAGCTTCTGTCTGGGACAAGCTTCGTATAGTACATAATAACTCCTCTAGTTGAAGAGGGAGTATTGATGTGTCTTCATGGGTGACAACAGATAAATTCTCCACCAGTTAGTCATAGTACATGACTTAGGCAGCTAAGGGCTGTGATAGCTTGTGGAGAGAATCCACATGAGAAGAGACATGGTCAAAAGTCTCAGAGACTATTTATAGTCTGGACTGTTAGAGAACAGTTACAACCTGTTAGAGAGGTAGTTGGGTTGTTGTAAATATAAAGAGAAGGTTCACTGAGAAAGGGATCATGACTTGAAGAACATTATAGAATGACATGCTCACAAAGAACTTCTCCAGATAACAGAAGATTCAAGAAGTCAACAAATGTTGAAGAATGAAAGAAAATATAAGTATTTCTTTCTGTATGCTATTACACATTTGTTGTATAATGTTGTATGTGATGGATTTAAAAAATCCATGGTTTCTAGTTTCAAGAAACTTTATTCTGGATTGGATCAAGATGACGCTACCTTGTGTAAGTAGCTAGTTGGTATTTGAGCATACCTATTATGTTTTATGCTTACTACTAAGCATATGTTTGAGTACCTTTGAAGTACATTAGAATAGGATCTTTATTGTATTTGATACATGGAAGACCTATTATTTGATTGTGCTATTCAGCTATTGTTTTAGCGTGAGATAAGCGATGTAATTTAAGGCTAGTAGTACAAAAGCTAAGTGTATTGTGGCTAGTACTACAGAAGAAATATGTATGTATGAGAGTACTACAAAAGAAAAATGTGTTTTGCAGATAATACTACATACTGAGGAGTAGTTTATCTTGGGAGGTTACCTACTAGGGTGAAAGACTTGAGCCTACAGTCATTAGTTGTTAATAGTAAGGATTTCTCGAAAACCCTATATGTGTTTTATGATAAAACATATTTGAGATGAAGTTTAACTTCATTGAACTCATGGTCATGAGTTCTAGTACATAGGTACTGATGAGCAGATTGCAAATTTGTGACGAAGTTTAAACACTTCTGAGATAAGCTTGGTATGGCAGAGAATGTCTCCCTCGCTGAGAGGGAGTGTTGAGATTACAACATTAGGAGTCATTCTCTAGTCTTGTGAGTAATATCAAGATAGTAGAATTGTGTAGTCCTACAAATATCCTCATATGATTGAGGTGTCGATGTTGTAAAGTCTTGTCAGTAATATCAAGACAATAGGCTTGTATATCCCTATGAATATCCTCACAGGGTTGAGGTGGACAGTAGGCTTGTGTAGCCCTACAAATATCCTCATGTGGTTGAGGTGGACAGTAGGCTTGTGTAGCCCTACGAATATCCTCATGTGGTTGAGGTGGACAGTAGGCTTGTGTATCCCTATGGATATCCTCATGTGGTTGAGGTGGGTAGTAGGCTTGTGTAGCACTATGGATATCCTCATGTGATTGAGGTGGACAGTAGGCTTGTGTATCCCTACAGATATCCTCATGTGATTGAGGTGGACAGTAGGTTTGTGTAGCCCTACGAATATCCTCATGTGATTGAGGTGGACAGTAGGATTGTCTAGCCCTATGAATATCCTCATGTTGTGAGGTGGTGTGCTTTACTATGTAAAGTAGATATACTATGTGATGTATGGCTAGTCATGGTCAATGGGTGGTACAAGTCTCCTTTAGGGATTAGCTACCCCTACAGTGATTTACTTTAGCATGTGACTATATGACCCAGGGAAATACATATGATCATAGGTTTGGAAACGATCTTATGAGTATGATATGATAAAGATGATTATTTAATGAAAACACATATGGACCATGCAGAGATATTTAATATAAGCATAGAGACAGAGAGAGAATTTGAATTGCAATTATGGTAAACAATTTAAGTTAATTAAGGGTTCAACTCCTTAACTTATGCAAGTGATTGTTGGAAATAAACATTGATGGAGAAGCATTAGTTCTGTTCAGTTAAGTTACATTCAGTTACTGTTCAGTTACATTCAATTACTGTTCAGTTACATTCAGTTCAGTTCAGTTACTTTCAGTTCAGTTACATTCAATTACTGTTCAGTTACATTCAGTTATGTTCAGTTACATTCAGTTCGGTTCAGTTACATTCAGTTCAACTCAGTTACATTCAGTTCAAGTCAATTAACTACTCAGTTAGATCTAGTTAATTAATGGAAGGCACATATCTTCATGTGGAAGATAATTATGGAGTGCCATCTTGACACCGGATCAGTATGGGGTGCATGATTAAATATGGATTAGTGTTCTAAGTGTTAACAAGTTGTTGTTACATGCAACTATTCAATTTTTGTTGTAAAACCTAATTTGATTTGTTATTAAAGTGCTATGCACTTGGCAAGTTAGATATGGTGTTCCATTCGATCTCCACTCTCTGGTGCTCTCTGTGAAAGCAATCTGCTATTGTGTTGTAATAATTCTCTGCTAATAATCTGTCATCCTCTAAGATCGTTTGCTGGGTTTTTTATCCTCTGAATCAGTAGAGGGTTTTCCTAGGGTATATCTTGTGTTCTATGGTTTAATTTATGTCTTTGGATTATTGATGAGATTTATATGCACTGTTATTATGAATTAAAGTTTTAAATTTCAAGTTTCTTCATATTTTTCTCAATCACTAACATGGTATCAGAGCAAGGGCATGCAAGAGCTTAGTTTGCGCAAGCAACTAAAGCCTACGTGATCTTGAGAAGTATTGAGCAAAGATCTTGGAGCCATGGCATCGATTTCCATCCAACCGGAAGACCAGTTTGAAGATACTTCCAAATTGAAGGCATGAGTGTGAATAATTATTGAGAATAATGATCTAGATGTTTACTTGACCTCAGTGAGTGACGACTCTTTATGCAGGGAGAATTAAAGAGCAAGTCAATATGCACTATTTTCGTCACTTTTTAGGAGACAAATTTCGTGGAGACGTTTTGATCATTCTGTATGGAATCAGAAAAAACGGTTGAAAGCCCACTTCCGGAATTGGCTTATTTAGCTTACTCTCGTGAATATTTCAAAAATACTCAACTATGTGAGAGATACGATCAGGTATTTGAAGATGAAATTATTAGAATTCGTGTTATGGTCGTTTTATCAAAGTGGACCAATTGATGGAACAACCCCAAGAGTTGTAAGTTGGATATTATCATTATTCATTGGATCTTGTGTATAATGAGAGCCTCATAGAGTTGAGATATGATCCAAACAAGAGTATGAAAATTGGAAGAATTTTTCTTTGAAAGAAGAACATTCTCTTTGGGTTGCATGGGATCTAGTTTCTCCATGCAGAGATTTGCTACCTCTTGCACGAACTCAAATTTGCAAAGAGATCAAGATCGAGGGACTACAGTAATCTCCACAAGGAAGAAGAGATCAAGAGAGAGCATGCAAAACAATAAAAAGTTAAGTACCCAAATTTTTTATTATATGCTACTTAGATCTATATGCTTTTGAATGATTTCATTACAGTCATATAGAGGATGCATGATTGTTCATAAGATATGAATATAGAGCATGCATGATTATTTTATAAAATATGAATATAGAGGATGCATGATTGTTCATAAGAAATGAATATAGAGAATGCATGATTATGAATATAAAGGATGCATGATTGTTTCATAAATATATGAATATAGAGTTGCATACTTGTTTCATAGATATAGAGATGCATGATTGATTCATGAGATATGAATCACTAGTACAAAATGAGGAATTAGCTACTAGGTGACTAAAAATTCTAGTCACCACAGATTTTTCAAGTGATTTACTACTAAATATGAGAAACTTTGATTGAACCAACTATAAACGACTAAAATTAACGACTAATTTAGTCACCAGTTAACAAATATGACTAGATAATAAGTGACAGAGTTAAAAATGACTAACATAAATGACTAATTTAGTCACATCATAAAAAATGACTAGCTAGAAGAATATGAGTTAGTCATTTTTCAATTGTGTCCTGTAAAATTGTAAATTTGATAATGAAGTGTAAATCTTGTAACATGTATGCCTTCTATTAGTAATATTGGTGCCATGCACCTCGATCTTCAGAGATCCAACAAAGTAATTGCACAAATTTTCTCTTGACCATCTGTATCCCTATTGCACCATTGAAGCAAACCCGGTTAAGTACGTGCCAAAGGAAAATTAGGTTCCTACGTTAATTACAAATTAGGTACTAGAACGAGTACCATATCGATAACTAGCTAGAAGCATCATAGCTAGTTGTTGATCCTTCGACAATGTAAGAGTCCCTGCAAGTCCCATACGTCTGAAGTGCTTTTCTAACTCCAATATAGATTTTTTCATGATTTGCGACCATCGGACGTCTAGCTGCACTAGTCGATGTAGATTCACCAGGCCGAGTTCCTTTAAAGTATCCCTCCTAGCAAGAATGAAATTCACAACTACATTTTGTAGGAATGTATCCAAGTAGTCCTTTCTATCGTCATCCTTCTTCTTTTTAAGCCTTGAAAACAAATGATCACCCAGTGACCCATGGGTATGTTTGAAGTAGAAGATATTTTCCATGAACTAATCCTTGCAATAAAAATATTCTGCCAATAAAAATAAGTCAAGTCTTTTGGCCACAACAACATCTGCCACCCACTGGTTATGTTAGGTAGGAGCCAAGGGGATCGGTTCATTATCCACCAATTTGTTATTTGTAATGTATTATTGAAACCAAGGGGCCATTTGTTTAGTCCTAGATTTGGAGCCCCATGATTCCTTAAGTAGTGGTGGTAAAGTTGAGGTCCCCCGCTAGAATGAGGGAAGAAAAACCAAGGACTAGACCACACCTTTCAATAGGCTCCCAGAAATCCAGTTGATCAACATAAATCCCACAATAATTAATAATATGTAGGGGTATATCCAAAACCCTACAAAAACATTCAATAAGATACCCCCACAAATACAAAAGGGATTAAGTCTAATACGAGCAAGGTTCCAAGCAAAAAGAAGGACTCCTGAAAGGCATGTAGCATCAACCAAACAACAATCCCATGTGGGGAGAATAATCCAGAGAAAATCGCTTGCTTTCAAACCAGAGACGATTGTTTCCAGACAAACCAAATGTAATAACCTCTTGAGGGCCGCAATCTTCGAGGTACCCCCACCCCTCTAACATTTAAGGACAATATCATCATTAGGTAACAAGCTTTATGGCTGAATCTACTCTAAAAGGTCTGAAAACGTTTAATAGTGCATCCTATGAATCCAAAATCTCATTAACAATTTCCTTGACTGTCGTCGACTCGTTTCCCCACATTGGCTGATCCGAGTGGACTTTCCTCCTTCTCTTGCCATTTTTATTCCTGATGGTTACATTTATATTATTAGAGACTAATGGGTCTGGGTCAGTATCCAACTTGGAGAAAACCAGGATAGGATCCTACAAGAAACTCCCCTAGGAAAATGGGAGGGAAGAATCAAATCATCGAATCCCAATGACTTATCAACCAACCCATAAGCTGATATTGAGGCTACACCATCACTTAAAACCTTGGATTTCGAAGACAACACTAAGTTTTCCTTCTGTAACATTAGCACCGACCTCAACAACCTTTCTTTTAGACAAGAGACCAAAACCTCATCCCTAGTAGAAAGATCCCCAAGGGGAAAAGTTGGAATTGAAATATGAGTTAATTTTGTCCCTTTATCTTTATGAACAAAGATGAGTTGTTTTCAAAATATTATAAAAATGTTTGAATAGGGATTTTATGTCTTTAATAAATGGATTCAAATTGTCCATTTACTATTTTTAATAATGTAAAGTGTTATACATTTTTTTCACTTTATTGAAAACACATTGTTATGCCAAAGTAACTAGAAACTCAATCCAAAATTACATAATTTTAAATAATAAAAATAATTATAATTTAAAAAAAAACCATTGTTATATAAAAGGTAGAAGCCAAAATTAATGAAAAGAACACTCATAAAGACTTAAACACAACGAAGCACGTTGATATTACTTTCAATTTTTTTGAAAATTTGAAAGTAATATTTTCTTTTATCATCATAACTAAGAAAAAAATGGGTTAAAAAAATGGAAAAATGCTAATTATGTGAGGGTATTAAGAAAGCATATAATAATAACTCTAGAGGTGGAGATAACTCGTCCTATTGGCCAAAAGGACAAAATACTCAATTCAATAGAAAAAATCCATGATTTGGGATTTTCAAAGCACCAAGCTAACTCTCTCTTCCGCCTTCACCATTCAAGTTGCCGCCATTAAAACTGAAAAAATTAGACATGAAAGGCTATGTGAATATCATACAATACTATGTACTCATAACTGATTGGGAGGAATTGACTAATAGTCTGCATCTCATGAATTGTTAAGGAATTCAGTCAGACTCCCAAACCTACGACTCTGTAGTGCATCTCATTAATCGCCCAGGAATTCATTCAGACTCCCAAACCTACAATTGTCTAATGCAGAGATACCTTAACATGAAATATGTGAAAGGGGTTAAAATAGTCCACACCCACATGATTGACATAGTGTTTAGTCTGGAAGTGTCTTTGATAACAAATTTATTTCCATGTATGTCGAATTCGACAACCTGGAGGACGCTCATCGGGTTTTTGACGAAATGATGGAACGAAACACAGTTTCATGGACTACAGTGATTGGAGCTTATACAAGACATCGACTCTGTGAGTATGCCTTGAACTGCTTTACCAAATGCAATGAATAGGAATTCGGTTGTATTAATTAATCTTTACCACTGTTCTCCCAGTGATCAATAACTTAAGAGCTCTTCAGCAGAGGGGAAGGAGGTGCATGGTGAGATAAACAGGAGTGGTTTTGGACAAAACGTATTTGTGGGAAGTGTGCTTGTTGATATGTATGTTAAATGTGGGAACATGGAGGATGCACAGGAAGTGTTTGACAAAATGCTTGAACGAGATGCAGTTACCTGGACTGCGATAATGGTAGGATATGTACAAATTGAACATTTGGGAGAAGCCCTAAAGCTCTTCAGTGAAATGCTAGTTTTGGGGATGAGACTTGATTAGGCATATTCACCGCTATTCTTCCAGCTTGTGCCAAATCGGTAGCTTTGCAAATAGGTATGTATGTCCATCAAGAACAATTAAAAATGGTGTATTAGGATATCTTATATTCTGGTTTCCAAATTCTACAGAACTTAATAGATCATGAGAAGCAAACTGTACAAGCTTCTATAGTGCAATGAATCCTCTTTAATGATGCAGATGGTTTGTGTAACATGCTACAAAAGTGTCAAAGTGATGAGGTGGGCTTGGTGGCTTCAGGTATCACTAGCTGCATGGTAAAGAAAGGCTCAAAGTAAAGTGATTTTTGTATTTAACAAGCTCATGTGGATGGCTTGTATGTGCACTTCAGTGGCTTTTATTGCACTGTCCTTCATTGTTGTTTGTCACCATGTTTTGTGGATTGGAATTACTGTAACTATAATTGGCGGATCCATATTTTTGGGGACATTAGATACCATGTGCTACTTTGCACATAGAAATTGATTTGGAAGAAGTCACTCTAGAATGAAGATCAGAAGGTCATCTCGGAGTAGGTCTTATTCTTGGTCAGTCATGGCAGATCTATCGGATTCAGATATTGAACTCTAGAAGATATATGCAATCTAATTCCTTTGAGCTGCATTTTATTATTTTGGGATCTCTGGCTAATCCAACTTATCCAAGTTAGGTTCATAATTTCATCGGGTATGCTGCCAGCATTGGCAAATTATATGTCACTCAGTCCTGCTAGTGGTGAGGCCATCTTACTTTGCAAGTTGATATTACAGTTGACTGATAAGATGTTGGAGCATACAGTTATTTAGGGTTCCTACAAGTTGCATCAAGCTCTTTGAAAGTCCATTTATTCATCATCACTTTGAGTACATTGATATCTACTACCATTTCATCAAGAACATAGTTCATAAGGGTGTAGTGAACCTATAGTATGTTCCTTCAAATGTGCAGGTCATAGACATTTTGAAAAAGCCCATAAATAAGGGAAAGTTTGAGATGTTGAAAGAGTGACTAGGTTTGGTGGCTCCAACCTCGTAGGGTTAGTTCTCTCAAGACAAGACTCATTGTAGTGGCAGTAGCTAATAAGCATAGTACATCAGTAGCCAAGTTTGGAGAAGTCTATACATGGGGATGCAACAGGGAAGGTCAACTTGGTTATGGCACTTCCAATTCTGCATCGAATTATGTTCCCTGTGCAGTTGAGTCTTTGAAAGGTCAATGCCTTGTGGCAGTCTCTGCAACAAAGTATCATACAGTGGTTCCGAGATCAGATGGAGAGGTAAGCCCAAAATGAGCTGTGATTGAATTCGTTGGCAGCTTGTACAATGGATAATAATGCTAAGTACATTATTTTTTCCTAATTCATAGGTCATGTATGTATGTTATAGTTGGTTTATTTAGTATATAGTTTTATTTACTGTATCAACCTAGATACTTAAATACTTGAATGATATCTAATTCTGTAATATTTGATAATATTCTTCAATGACTGGTTATGTTTATTTAATTTGAAAATTACTAGTCAATTATCTTTAATACCTATAAAAATAGCCTAAAAATCCATATGATAGCCAAATAGTTATGAAGTATCTGTAAGAATGTCCACGGTAGGAGCTTCAGAAATCAGCCATCCTTCAACTTGCTTCTCAAGTGGTGCTTCTAGATCTAGTCTTTTGCCTGTTTTATGCTTTCCATTTTGCAGCTATAATTGGCAACTCCATCTCAACCAAGTCTTTATATTAATCCAAACTGTCTAGTTCTTCAATCACTCCTGTCATATTTTGAACTTGATACAAGGAAACAGTAGTTCCTACTCTGTCCAGTGTCAACTTCTTCCTAATTGATCATATAGCCTAGAACCCCCATTCCTGTAACTTAAGACAATAATTTTCCTTATCAAATCTTTGACTTAGATCAAAGACCCTCTGTCAAATTCTCAGACAATTATTCAATAACTATACCAAAATAATACCCTGATCATAACTTGTGTTGTTCATGTACTTGTACAATATAAGATTCTTCTGTGAGTAAAATATTTGCTTCAACAAATGCTACCAAAGTTTTTCCCATGATCTACAACTTGGTCGTAATCATTTTTTGTTGTTATTTGACAAGAGTGGGCAACTAACGAAAATGTGTGGCAAGGAACCTATTTCCTTGTAGTATTTTATTTATATTGAAAACTGTTTTGGCAACATTCAACAGTTCCAACCCCTTGTCCAAACAATGTTTGTGTTCCATTTCCTCCCTGTATCTTTCTTGACTCAATAGACCAACTTAAGGAAAATATTTCAAGGCCTTGACTACAAGCTAACAAACTACCTCCAAAGCCTCCATCTATGAAATGTCTTAAGCTAGTGGAGGTACTGTTAAAAGAGTTATCTTTACTTGTACCAAATATATCAGGTATGTATCTTTTAGTTCCATTGACCTACTTTTGTGGTCATTTGTTAGACATCAAAATATTATCTTATCTTATCTTTATCTCATCAACAATTTCTCAACTCCCTTATTCAAGTCCAACAAACACCACTGAAAATCATCTTGCAAAACATGCTTTGCAATCAAAATCTACTCATCGATGAGAACCTCCAGATGAGTCTAATTAAGCTAGAGGTTTCCATCAATATTGCAAATATCGTGCCAGTGAATATATCGGCAATGGTCTGAAAAAGAAACTTAATGAAAATATCAGGGAGAATATCAGAAAATATGGCAAACTTTAAAAAATACTAAAATATTCCATTTTTTTTCAGTTTATACTTTATTGCCACCCACCAACTATCTCCACTGTTTATTGCACATCCAAAATTGAATATTTCTACCTTGGCATTCTCCTGTTGCTTTACATTGAATACGTGTACATAACAGATGATATTAGTATCATGAAATTGTCCTCTATCAATACAAACATTCAAAAAATATTACTTCTAATTTTTAGAAGACAAAGCCATGGCATTGGAACTCTTGGCCCTTTGGTCAAGAATTTACTTACTAAAAATTCCAACTCCTAACTTATCTAAGGGACTTAGTAATGATTCCAACTCCTAACTTATGTAAGACTATGAGATATTTGCACAACAACCAAGGGAGTTTTGTGTAGAATCTGAAATGTTGATGAAACTTAGGGTCCAATAAAGAACTAAAATTGATGGTCTAAAATTAGAATTCATACTTGTTATGCTCCATACCTTGATTTTTATGACTTTACAAGATTACCATTGCATGTAAGAACATTTTTTTGTTAATCTTCTATATGCTAATCAGTGTACAAATACAATATTTTTTAAAATTTGAATTCACGTAACAGTAGCATGGCCTCATTTTCCATATTTTATTTGGTCTATAGGATTTCTATGGAGTCTGAATCGATGTTATGATTTATCAAACAATGGAAACATGCCACAGATTACAAAATGTACAAGCAACACTAATGCTTATGTGTGATACATGCATTGTATTTCCATGAGGATTATGTTGCTCTAAGAGCGAGGTGATTGCATTATTTTGCACATGTTTGTTATTCATTTTTGAGGACTTGTGGATATACAGAGTGGAGGACTTCATTTTCATGTTAATTAATTGAGTCATGGTTTATTTGTTTGAGATTGTAGGAATTCTCATTTGCAAGTTGATGAATAAATCCATGGTTTATTTATTTTTCTTCTTGTTGTTTTAGAGGGTCAACTTGGATATATCTCAGTTGATACGCAAGCAACATCTTGCAGGGTTAGTTCTCTCAAGACAAGACTCATTGCAATGGCAGTAGCTAATAAGCATAGTACATCAGTAGCCGAGTTTGGAGAAGTCTATACATGGGGATGCAATAGGGAAGGCCAACTTGGTTATGGCACTTCCAATTCTGCATCGAATTATGTTCCCTCTACAGTTGAGTCTTTGAAAGGTCAATTCCTTGTGGTAGTCTCTGTAGCAAAGTATCATACAGTGGTTCTGAGATCATATGGAGAGGTAAGCCCAAAATGAGTTGTGATTGAATTCATTGGCAGCTTGTACAATGGATAATAATGCTAGGTACGTGATTTTTTCCAAATTCATAGGTCATGTATGTATGTTATAGATGGTTTATTTAGTATATAGTTTTATTTACTGTATCAACCTAGCTACTTAAATACTTGAATGATATCTAATTCTGTAATATTTGATGATATTCTTCAATGACTGGTTATGTTTATTTAATTTGAAAATTACTGGTCAATTATCTTTAATACCTATAAAAAACAACCTAAAAATCCATATGTCAACCAAATAGTTGTGAAGTCTTCGTAAGAATGTCCATGGTAGGAGCTTCAGAAATCAGCCATCCTTCAACTTGCTTCTCAAGTGGTGCTTCTAGATCTAGTCTTTTGCCTGTTTTACGCTTTCCTTTTTGTAGCTATAATTGGCAACTCCATCTCAACCAAGTCTTTATATTAATCCAAACTGTCTAGTTCTTCAATCAGTCCTGTCATATGTTGAACTTGATATAAGGAAATAGTAGTTCCTACTCTGTCCAATGTCAACTTCTTCCTAATTGATCATATAGCCTAGAACCTCCATTCCTGTAACTTAAGACAATAATATGCCTTATCAAATATTTGACTTAGATCAAAGAACCTATGTCAAATTATCAGACAATTATTCAATAGCTATACCAAAATAATACCCTGATCATAACTTGTGTTGTTCATGCCGTACAATATAAGATTCTTCTGTGAGTAAAATATTTGCTTCAACAAATGCTACCAAAGTTTTTCCCATGATCTACAACTTGGTCGTAATCATATTTTGTTGTTATTTGACAAGAGTGGGCAACTGACGAAAATATGTGGCAAGGAACCTCTTTCCTTGTAGTATTTTATTTATATTGAAAACTGTTTTGGCAACATTCAACAGTTCCAACCCCTTGTCCAAACAATGTTTGTGTTCCACTGCCTCCCTGTATCTTTCTTGACTCAATAGACCAAATCAAGGAAAATATTTCAAGGTGTTGACTACAAGATAACAAACTACCTCCAAATCCTCCATTTATGAAACGTCTTAGGCTAGTGGAGGTACTGTTAAAAGAGTTATCTTTACTTGTACCAAAGATATCATGTATGTATCTTTTAGTTCCATTGACCTACTTTTGTGGTCATTTGTTGGACATCAAAAAATGATCTTATGTTATCTTTATCTCATCAACATTTTATCAACTCCCTTATTCAAGTCCAACATACACCACTGAAAGTCATCTTGCAAAACATGCTTTGCAATCAAAATCTATTCACAGGTGAGAACCTCCGGATGAGTCTAATTAAGCTAGAGGTTTCCATCAATATTGCATATATCATGCCAGTGAATATATCGGCAATGGTCTGAAAAAGAAACTTAATGAAAATATTAGGGAGAATATAAAAAAATATGGCAAACTTTAAAAAAGACTAAAATATTCCATTTTTTCAGTTTATATTTTATTGCCACCCACCAACTATCTCCACTGTTTATTGCACATCCAAAATTGAATATTTCTACCTTGGCATTCTCATGTTGCTTTACATTGAATACGTGTACATAACAAATTATATTAGTATCATTAAATTGTCCTCTGTCAATAGAAACATTCAAAAAATATTACTTCTAAGTTTTAGAAGACAAAGCCATGGAATTGGAACTCTTGCCCTTTGGTCAAGAATTTACTTAGTAAAAATTCCAATTCCTAACTTATCTAAGGGACTTAGTAATGATTCCAAATCCTAACTTATCTAAGACTCTGAGATATTTGCACAACAACCAAGGGAGTTTTGTGTAGAATCTGAAATGTTGATGAAACTTAGGGTCTAATAAAGAACTAAAATTGATGGTCTAAAATTAGAATTCATAATTGTTATGCTGCATACCTTGATTTTTATGACTTTACAAGATTACCATTGCATGTAAGAACATTTTTTTGTTAATCTTCTATATGCTAATCAGTGTACAAATACAATATTTTTTTAAATTTGAATTCGCGTAACAGTAGCATGTCCTCATTTTCCAGATTTTAATTGGTCTATAGGCTTTCTATGGAGTCTAAACCAATGTTATGATTTATCAAACAATGGAAACATGCTACAGATTACAAAATGTACAAGCAACACTAATGCTTGTGTGTGATACATGCATTGTATTTCCTCAGATACATATACATCCAACTTTAATGCTTATGTGTGATATATGCATTTTATTTCCTAAGATACATATACAAGCAACTCTAAGGTGTTCTCCACCAAGCCCAGTTACTCTTTTAACATCTCAAACCTTCCCTTACCTATGGGCTTTGTCAAAATGTCTACGACCTGCACATTTGAAGGAACATACTATAGGTTCATTGCACCCTTATGAACTATGTTCTTGATGAAATGGTACTAGATATCAATGTACTCAAAGTGATGATGAATAAATGGACTTTCAGAGATCTTGATGCAACCTGTAGGAACCCTAAATAACTGTATGCTCCAACATCTGATTAGTCAACTGTAACATCAACTTGCAAAGTAAGATGGCCTCACCACTAGTAGGAATAAGCGACGTATACTTTTCCAATGCTGGCAGCATACCCGATGAAATTTTGAACCTAACTTGGATAAGTTGCATTAGCCAGAGACCCCAAAATAATAAAATGCAGCTCAAAGGAATTAGATTGCATATATCTTCTAGAGTTTGATATCTGAATCTGATAGATCTGCCATGACTGACCAAGAGTAAGAGCTACTCCGGGATGACCTTCTGATCTTCCTTCCAGAATGACTTCTTCCAAATCAATTTCTATGTGCAAAGTAGCACATGGTATCTAATTTCCCCAAAATTATGGATTCACTAATTATAGTTACAGTAATTGCAATCCACAAAACATGGTGACTAACAACATTGAAGGATAGTGCAATAAAATCCACTGAAGTGCACATACAAGCCATCCACATGAGCTTATTAAATATAAAAATCACTTTACTTTGACCCTTTCTTTCCCATGCAACTAGTGATACCTGAACAACCACTACTGCAAGAGATATGAACAGTCCAACCGAGTCAAAAATGAAAAATATTTGGAATGCCACCTTCTTAGCTATCATAGCTTGTCCTAGAGATAGGCCTGGTTGTGACAGATTTTGTGGCCCTGCATAGTTACCCGGAACAATGTAAATAGATGCAAAGGCTATTGTTGCAATAAGAACTGTAACAACCGTCATAGAGTTGACTGCATTTCTGATTCCCTCTGACTTAAAATCATTTATTTCATTTACAATTCCAATAACTCGTCTCTGTGTTTTTTCAATCTACACAAGTTGTGTATGCACATCATGCTTTATGTCACTAACAGTTTATTTTAGCTCTCTTCCTTCTTTAGGTTGGCTTATATGTTTTCCATTTTCAACACCAGCTTCTTTCAATGCACTCTTGATTTTTGGTGCAACTTCCATAAAATGTGATTTTTCTACTACATCAAGTGTTGTTTCTTTTAACTTATTCAGAGCATTCAAATCAATGCCCTTGTATTCTAGCAACTCTCTCACTATCTGAACAAAGAAAGAACAGTTTAGTACCAGTAGCCCATGAACAGGAAAAATTACTTTGAAACCTAATGGATAATGCATGCCAGCAAAAAGCAAGCTAGAAAATATTTTGATGTTTCATTTATGAAGTGACCCCTGTGTCCACATCTCAGCAGCACTTTTGTGTAACAATAAACTACATTGAGCTTATACTAAAATAGATCCATCTCAACTTTGGATCTATTAAGCACCAAGAGTGATCAAAACTCAAGGTGCAAACCTCTAGGCAGTAAATAGTTATCCTCTTTTTTGCATTATACACACACATGAAGACAGACAGAAAAACACACATGCGAAGACAGACCCTTATACACAAAGTAATGAAGATACTTCCCCCAACCCTGAGATGTAAAGTGCCTCGCTTCTCTAGGTGCAATTGCAAGAAATGAAAAGGTGGTACTAAAACAGAGCAATCATCAAACTGTATAATGAAATGTGCATAATGAACATTTATCTACAAATAAACACATCCATTGTAGTCTTTCTGTATGTGTGTGTGTATTATTGCGATGTGACTATATTATGTAAATGTTGCTCTATCAAATTGTATAATGACATATGCAAAAGAAAGCTTCATATTCAAATTAATTCATCCACTGTAACAGTAGCACATAAGTAAACAATGTTGAGGCTTCTAGGAGAAGAGCCTACTTGGAAAGTACTAAACTTAGCATTACAAAGGAGAATAAGTCAGACATATAATGATGGTGAAAGAAAAGCTAAAACAGATACATATCTTTACATGACAACATGAAAAGTAGAATTGCTACTAAGAACAATGTCATTGTCAAAAAAAGCAAATGAACCTCATAAGCTTGAAACACACTTGTATTGCCAGCTATTAAAAACTTGAGAAAACTATATAAACTAAATGCAGTGTTTCCATATTCAGTGATAGTTTTTTACATTGACTTGAGAAAAACTGCAGAAGCTCTAATAAGCATGAACTACACATTAACAAGGACAACTCAAAATGGGAAACTTTTTGAGGTATGGCTCATTTATTTTTAAAATTTTAAATATTATCATACACTCATTTCCACCCCTAAATCTGGAAAATGTTGCATATGACTCATTTTCACCCTCAACCTGTAGGGTGCAAGCATACATGCACCCTCAACCAAAGAATTGTGTAAGACAGCAGCTGTTGTGCTTCTCCTAGAGGCATCTTCATTGCTGCACCCGCATCCATGGCAGCAGTCACCCTATAGATAGATGAGGGAACCACCAATTGCATAGGTGTTTATGTTAGGAAGATTGTATTGCTAGATAAGCAAATTTATTAGAAGTGTGAAATTGTAGTGGTCAAGCTGAACAAAGTGGAGGACTTGCAATCACCTCTAAGAGCGAGGTGATTGCATTATTTTGCACATGTTTGTTATTCATTTTTGAGGACTTGTGGATATACAGAGTGGAGGACTTCATTTTCATGTTAATGAATTGAGTCATGGTTTATTTGTTTGAGATTGTAGGAATTCTCATTTGCAAGTTGATGAATAAATCCATGGTTTATTTTTTCTTCTTCTTGTTTTTTCAGAGGGTCAACTTGGATATACCTTAGTTGATATGCAAGCAACACATCATAGGGTTAGTTCTCTCAAGACAAGACTCATGGCAGTGGTAGTAGATAATAAGCATAGTACATCAGTAGCCGAGTTTGGAGAAGTCTATACATGGGGATGCAACAGGGAAGGTCAACTTGGTTATGGCACTTCCAATTATGCATCACATTATGTTCCCTGTGCAGTTGAGTCTTTGAAAGGTCAATGCCTTGTGGCAGTCTCTGCAGCAAAGTATCATACAGTAGTTCTGAGATTAGATGGAGAGGTAAGCCCAAAATGGGCTGTGATTGAATTCATTGGCAGCTTGTACAATGGATAATAATGCTAAGTACGTGATTTTTTCCAAATTCATAGGTCATGTATGTATGTTATAGATGGTTTATTTAGTATATAGTTTTATTTACTGTATCAACCTAGATACTTAAATACTTGAATGATATCTAATTCTGTAATATTTGATAATATTCTTCAATGACTGGTTATGTTTATAAATACTGGTCAATTATCTTTAATACCTGTAAAAAACAACCTAAAAATCCATATGACAGCTAAATAGTTGTGAAGCTCCTACAGTGAAAAAGTCCAATTTTCAGTGGATGATTATAGTTCTAAAGATTGTTCTCTTCATCAAAATTATGTAAATACTTGCACCATTAATAGTGACAGTGACAGCTTTGGAGTTACTGATCATAAAGTAGAGGAAAGATTAGTTTCAACTGCTGAAAAGACTAGTGCAGGTTCTATCCAAAATTGTGAAAATGAACCTATGTTAGAGAAAAGATCATTTTCAGAAGCTGGAAATACTAGTACAAGCTCTATCCAAAATTTTGAAAATGAGTCTATGTTAGATGCAACTGATAGAAGTACAAGTACTGGTTTTCAAATTCCCGAGAAAGTAGAAATTGCTAGAGATTCTAATGCCAGTTCTCGAAAGCTAGAATGCTTGGAGAATCTGGTGTGTACTATCCTTCCAGAAGTTTATATGAATGGCTCAGATGTTGGAGAAAACAGTATAATTTCAAACATATTGTTTTTGAATTTTGATTCAGATGATAGTTTATTAAATAGTCCTCACAATTTAGCAAATTTACTCCTTATTGAGACTGATAAATGCAATGGGATGTCAAAGGAAATATCAAGTTCATGGAAGTCTCAGAATAGCAAGCAGTCAAGATTTTTATTTGCAAGGTCAGAAGGTTATATAGAAAGATCAAGCCATTATTCCACTCCCAATTTGGCATAGTCTAGGCAATTGCAGAGGGAGTGGGAAAATGGACAAGATATTTTGGAAAGCACAAATGGACATGAACTATTGAATATTAATGGACTATCTAATAATGCTTCTGGCCCAAAGGTGCAAGGATTTTATAGTACTTCAGAGGGAAGCACTTTTTTGGTTCCTTCAGAGGCCAAGGGTGAGTTTTGTCTTCTTTTGTTGTTGGATATTAGTAATTTCCTTTTAATAATTGTGTTTTACCTCTTGCTAATATGGCATTTACAGCTTTTGTTTCCTTTTATCTAGCCATTTTAAGCCTTTGTATTTTTCCAAGTTTGTTATCTATGGATATAGACTTATTTTTATGGATCTAAATAAAAGAGATAACCATTTTTAGATGAGCCTATCTTTTAAGATCTAACACTGCACAAGGGATGTCCCTAAGTTGCACCGAGACATTACCAATGTCGTGTAGGATTGTCAGATATCCCTTGTCCATCTTGGGGACTTCTTAGCATCACTTTCCAAAATAGGTTCCTAAGAGAAAAGAAATATAAGTCCTTAGCACTACACTCACTCACCAACACATTACCCCTTACTAAGAGACTATTCAATCTCTAATTTAGCCAAGATTTAGATTTTTTTCTTTAAATTAGCTAGGTCATACCCTCTCTTACTCTTACCGTCTGCTCTGCCCTACCTCTATCCTCTCGCAGAAACATACCCTATGTTATAATGCTGTACTAATGGTAGGTTTTGAACAATTCTTCATGAACCTTGAACTTTGTACTTGTAAATATAACTCCACACCAAAATACGAGACCCAGGTCTTAGTGAGGCTCTTATATTCCATTGAAGAAGCAACGCATCTCACGTGGGGAGTCAGAGTGGAAGGCGTAAACATGCCATAGGGCCTGAAGGGAATTGGAACTTAAAACTAATTCATAATTAGATAATCAGGGCAGGGCACTTTCACATTCCACTCAAGCAGGATGGAGACATGCTTTACTAACCCTTATGAAGAAATAGTTTCTTGTAGGTAGTTCAAATGGGGAATATGAGCCTCATCATTATTTTCTCTATCCTTTGCTTCATCATAAATGTGCATTTCATGGTCAAGTAAATTCCTTCATTTTGAAAGTCATAAATCTTGATAAGAATATGCCTTTATGCAACTATGCATTATAAGAACATTGTAGAATACCAGTCTCTCCAACCTTTTTGATAGGTTTAGTCAATCTCAAAAGCTTACTAGAATCTAAATTTTAGTGTAGTGTTATTTTAGGTGACCATACATTCTAAGGAAAGTTCAGTTCTTATCAATGGTTATTTCTCTCTGTGAATTGTTGTCCAATCATCATGGAAGCTGTTTCAGATCCTGTACATCTCAAGACATAGCTGATATATATTTTTTTATACCTAGTAGTTTACAAGTTTTTCAAGTTTAATTCACACTTAACCATTTGTCCTTCCTTTCAAATAACTGGTATCATCACCTAGAAGCCAAATATACAACCCTTTAAAGGTTTCTCTAAAGACGCAATGTTGTAGGAGCAGGGTATTTCTCTTTATATTTGCAACATGACTCTTTAATTATTGAATCCACTATTAGGTGCCCTTATAGCCAAGGAATAATGATTCACAAAGCATAACTCCTCCATACAAAATGGTACCTTTGAAACAGTAAATGATTCAATGCTAAATACTTGCAATACTTGCAATTCCCCAAGTCAAAATACTTGAAATTCTTTGAATTCTAGGTCTAGAGATCATTTTTGCAAGACATTACGGTGCATAGGGAGTCAAGTCTCTAATTTTGCAAATGATAATCGTCAAGTCTCCATTAGCAATAAGTTTCTGAATCTTCCTGGCTCTTAGAATGTTTATCACTTGATTTAAAGATAAAATTGGATTCACAATGAAATAGGCTTCACAATGAAATAGGCTTCACAATAAGAGGAGAAACCTTTTGCAGTTTGATCACAACCATAGACCTGCTTATTATGGAACCTTCTCAAAGAAAAGGTGAATATACTTTGTATAATTTTAAGTTTATTAATTATCAAAGCAACGGGCTATGTTTTAATTTTTATAGCCCATGATGAGGAACATCTGAAACACCTTGAAGCCCATGGATTCTTAATATTGCAGTAGACAAGAGGGAAAGTTTTGTTTCTGACTCTTTGTTTTTGATGCAGTGATGGCATTGGCCTTCGAAATCCTTTCAGGAAGGACTCTTCTTTGGACTATGAGAATGATAGTGATGAAGAATGGGAAGAGGTACTCATCACTAAATCTCTTTGGGAAGAGTATTTGTAGTATTTTTATTAGCTTTAGTTACAAGGAAAATTGTACATAGCTCTCAGGAATTAGTTTATCATAAATACTAGTTACTGGTAAGTTGTAATAGTAATAATTATGTAGTTTGTAGATTGATATCTATCATAAATTTGTTTGAATATCATCATTGTCAAGAAATAACAAATTCTTAAAGGGTGCTAGCTCAATGGTAGAGCGCCTTCCTAATTATAGGCAGGAGGTTGGTGGTTCGATTCCTCCGTTCCCTATCATAAATTTGTGACTACAAAAATGACAAAATTCGCATATATACGACTATTAGTAGCTAATTTCCCGTATCTTAGTCGTATTTAGCTTAGTCATTAATATGTTAACATATAGTAGTTTATTTAGTCATATATTTGGTCATTAATGGTTGCAATCAGTGACTAAATTAATGACTAACTCAGTGACTAAGTCCATGACTAAATCAATGACTAAATCAATGACTAAATCATTAACTATCAATGACTAAAACAATGACTAAATCATTGACTATAAATGACTAAAGCATTGTCTATCAATGACTAAATCAATGACTACCAAGTCAAGCTATTAATGACTGATGAAATACGACTAGCTATAAAATAGTGGAAATTTGCTACTATTAGTCACCGACTCAAAAATAATCGTTTATAGCCTGATTTTAGTCATTTTTTTAGTCATTAATTTTTCATTTTCTACTAGTGAATGTTGGGCTGTATGATTGATTCATGAGATATGAATGTTGGGATGCATGATTATTAATTATCATATGCTTTTATAAAATCAGATTATGTTTTATTACAATCTATACTCTTGGACGTGGAATTGTGTTTAGAATATACATTGTTTTTCGTATCTTTATTGGAATATTATCAATCTCATGAGTCCAAATTTTGTGAGATGATATAAAGACTGATATAAGACTTATGTAGAAATGATACAAGGTTGAAAACATCATTCATAAGACATGAGATCTAGGGTAGCATGATTGTTTCATGAACTGTGAACATAAGACTACATGATTGGCTAGATAGAGGGCTTCATGCTTACATCATGAGATATGAACATGGGACTATATATTTCTTTCATAAAATGAATTTTTGGACTAATATAGGGTTGCATATCAGTACATAAGATTATAATGGGTTATGCTAAATCGGTTGGTCAATATCTATACATAACTAAGTAAATCTTTATCAGTATATTGAAAGTATTTCATGTGAATAAAATTCATGAGTGTGAAATAGTTCTAACCATGAGAATAATTTGTCTTGTAGGGAAAATTAATATTCCATTACCTACAAGTAAAGAAGGACATGAATGTGGAGTCATTCTGATGGCTGAGCCTAGAAGAGAACAATTCGAGAGGTTCCTATGTCTCTTGGAAAGAAGACAAAATAGATGGCTTGATTATATTTTGATAGATGTGAAGACTCTTGAAGATATTCTCTCTTATTTAGATTCATGTGTCAAATAAAGAGCTTCATATATATATGAGCATAAGTCTCCGTGATGGACAACTCATATTATGATTCTCACATTTTGCATGGTGAGAGGGAGTTGCCACTACAACAAAAACTGGATTTAGCATCTCTTTTAGCATCCTTTTTTGCGTCTAGACCATCTTTCAGTGTATTTTTCTTCATTTTTTGGACAAATGGTGCAATTTCATGGGTTGGTGCTATTTTAGGTGCTTTTGCGTCATTTTTCTAAATCTGGTGCAAATTGCGGCATAATTTGCACCGGGTTTTGCACCTAGTTATACGCTAGGTTTTGCATCAGGTTTTGCGACGGGTTTTCAGACTAGTTTTGCACCTAATTTTGTGCCTAGTTTGTACATCTACTCTT
This sequence comes from Pseudotsuga menziesii, assembly GCA_001517045.1. Taxonomy (NCBI): domain Eukaryota; kingdom Viridiplantae; phylum Streptophyta; class Pinopsida; order Pinales; family Pinaceae; genus Pseudotsuga; species Pseudotsuga menziesii. The sequence goes on along the minus strand of LPNX010829316.1, from coordinate 205,658 downwards.
GTTGCGCCCCCTTTTACGCCCATGTTTTCCTCAACTTTTATGCCCTTTTTTTCATCCACTTTTGCATCCTTTTTTACATCCACTTTTGCATCAACTTCTGCTTCTTTTTTTGCTTCCCTTCGTGCGCCAAGTTTTGCATCAAAGTTTACATCCTGTTTTGAGTCTAGTTTTGCATCTCGTTTTGTTTCAGCTATTTTTGCATCCACTTTTGCATCCATTTTTTCATCCACTTTTGTACCCACGTTTTCATCCCTTGTTGCATCCCATTATGCATCCATTTTTACGTCTTTTTCTGCATCTACTATTGCATCCACGTTTGCATCCACTTTTTTCGCGTCCCAATTCCCACCCATTTTTGCGCTTACTTTTACACCCACTTTTGCATCTTTTTTTGCATCCAATTTTACATCAGTTATTGCATCCCTTTTTGCATCCACTTTTGCATCGGGTTTTGCATTGGGTGTTACAACTATTTTTGCATCTAGTTTTGCATCTACTTTCACATCCAATTTTGTATCCAGTTTTACATCCATGGTTGTATCCACTTTTGCGCCACTTTTTTCATCATGTTTTGCTTCCATGATTGCATCATTTTTTGCATCCATTTTTGGTGCACCCCATTATACGCCCACTTTTGTTGTATCCTTTTTTGCATCCATGTCTTTATCCACTTTTGCATCCAGTTTTACACCTAGATGTTGAAGATGAAAATGAGGATAATGATTATGATATTGATGATGGTTATGATGATGATGATAATGTTGTTGATAATGAGGAGAATTATGACAATGATGATGATGATGGCGATTATGATGACGATTATGATGATGAGGAGGAGGAGGAGGAGGAGGAGGAGGAGGAGGAGAATGACAATGATGACATGATTATCGATGATTATGATGGAAATGAAATGAATGGTGATGATGGTGATGATGACAATGAAAATAATGATGAGTACAATCAGAATGATGATGTTGATCATCTTAAAAAATAAGTTCTTATTTTTCATGCATAAATCATGTGTGTCCTCCATGACCCTTTTCCACTAATCACATATTTGGGTAGATGCTATTTCTTATGCCAAAGGTAATGATGAATAACTGATGAAAATGTCAATAATAAAGATGATTATGTCAAGGACAATGGTGATGTTGATGACATGGATGATGATTATGCCGATGATGATGACTATTGTGATAATCATGATGACAATGACAAAGATGACGATGATGATGATCATCATCATTTCCATCATTGTCTTCATTAAAAACATCATCACTGTCATTGTCATCTAGTTCATCATCATCATCATTTAAAGCATATGGGATATTTTTACCATTTAAAGTATGCATAACAAGTGGGATTATTCTAAAACACCCCACCAAAGTACAAAATTCAAACCACAAGGGAAACATAATATTGAAATTGTTCCAATTTTCTTTCTCCCAACAAAACATGCTTCATTTTAGGGAATTATGTTAAAATCCATACATTCATAGTCCATCCATACTATACCTATAATAAATGTAAATATAATACTTAACTAAATTTATAAAATAGGTAAATATTTTATAAAGACCCTTATGATATATAAACTTCTTTCACCTTAATAATGGTAAAATATGTAAATATAATAATAACATATAATTTATATAAATATGTTGCTATAGTTCATATGTTATGTGATTTAATATAATTAAACATATACACATATTATTTACTTATACATTATATAAATTAAAATATAGATTAAAACCTATGAAGTTTCATAGGGAGGTGAAGCAAAACATGAAGGATTTTTCAAATATAGATCTATGTACAACTACCCATTTACCAATTGGGCTTCTGATTAATCAATTTATGGATTCAGGGTTATGAGTATCAATTTGGTTCATCTGGTCCGTCCCCAATTCGGCCATGAGAGGATTTAATTTGGTCATGAGAGGATTTAACATTATTCCGCCCATGAGGACTTCTCACGGCCCATGAGGACTTCTGAGGGTTCCTAGTTGGCAACGTGGGTGTCTTGATTCTCGAGCCAGGACGTTCAAAGCCTGGTTTTTGGGGATGGATTAAAGTAAACTAGGATCTCTACCGTTGTTGATGCCTCTATTGTCTCTGTCTTAGATGCTTCTCTCTCATATGCTATATAAGATATACCTATGCTGGTGGTGCTACTGATACTAGGTCACCAAAATTTAGATCGCTATCTCACAATTGGATTTTGTATTACTACATATTGACATTTATAGCTATGTTTTATGAGAGAGATTCACATAGATGGACTAATTAGGACTAGCCAGGACAAGACCCAGCTAGGAGACCTAATATGAGTAGCCATACTTCAAACTCTACGAGCGTACATAAATTACGGGGACAAGGGACCAAATCCATACGATCGTTGGATGCTGAGAATGAACCGGGTGAGCCTGCTCTGTTATAGGGACTAACGGATCGGGCGCGCAACACTGCGAAGCTTTGGATTTATAACAAGAGGTTATCGAACCGCCTATTGCTCAAGTACTAGTCATGATAATTCTTTCTCATGGATCCTCTGGATGACCTCCCATCTTCCAGCTTCCACATTTTGCTAAAGAGATCAATGCATTTTCCTTCAATAGGATCATTGAAGATGGAGAGAATTTGGGATTGACTCAAAATATCGAAGATGGAAAGAATTGGGTATTGAATAAGCTCATGTGGATTCTTTATATGTCAGGTAGCATGATTTCTAAGAAAACATGCAAAGGATTCTCCATCGTTGTTGTATTTTCCTATTTCTCTGTTACGCCCTGTGTAGAATATTCTACGACCATATTTTGCTTATAGGCCAAATGCAAATGTTATGGCCTAAGGCTATGTCTTTTGACCTTGCCATTTCTTAAGTTACAAAAAATATCCATGGTTAACAAAAATTCATAAAAGAGGTACTATATCTTTCTCACATGTCAATATTCCCTTTATAGGGCTTTTTGGTGGCCTAAGGCCCCACAGAGAGTTCATGAGCCCTAAGGAAAAATGTTTTGTCCCAATAACTCTTTTCACATCAAATCATGGCCAAGGGACTGAAAGCCATACTTGGTGTGTCAAACCTCAAAATGACCAACATATCTTACTCATTGGCTAAATATTATCTATGTAGTATATAGGGCCTTTGAGGTGGTCTAGGGAATCACACATGACCCATGAGCCCCTTACCCTTAGACATTATTTTTTGACTTGATAATATGGCCCAATCAATGATAATTATTCTTGGTCGCACAAAGCTTGAAATGACCTTTTCTTGCTTGTAAGCCAAATATTTCCCACATAGAGATGATATTATAGACTAGGGCCTATGACAACACATCAAACATGACGTTATGGTGAAAACATCCATATAGCAATCGATTTCTTTTCTATTTTTCTTAAATCTATTTTGTTAAATTTTTACCTAAGTTAGGTTTAGATTAATTTTCTTCATTTTTACCCTTTCTTGTTTTGTTTTTAATAATTGCAATTATGAAGATGATGCTAATTTCAAGAGGTGACACTTATCGATACATTCAAGGATGTTTTCTTTACCTTTGACTCTCTTGCTTATAATTATATTTATTTAAAATTTTCTTGTTAAGTCATATATCTTTTACTTTTTTGACTTAATTGGGAAAATGTTTTATACATTCTTATGATCATAAGAAATAACTTTTAAGAAAATGAAGAATGTTGTGCAAATCAATACCAAAATATTTTCAGTTGTAACTACATATGTAATTAAGACTTAGTTTAAATTTGTTTATTTTTGGTTTGTTTTCTTTTGCTTATCAATAAGAGCAGCCTAACTTATTAAAACATCTTGCTTATTTTTAACATATCCTTATGTCGCAAATTATAGAGAGACATATTTTTCATCTTGTAGAAATTAATTCTCTCTTTTCATTTGTGATATATCTATTTCATGTTTCTCCACTTAAGATGTTAATCTATTTAGGGCTTAGTTTTATTTTGCAAGTTGATAGGATTTTCTTTTGAGTGGTTTGTTTGTTTTCCAAAAAGGGGTAAACTAATTTTAGCATATGGTGATCAAAACCATGTATTTCTGTCAAGTACTTGATCGAAATCATTTTCTATTAAAGGAAAATCATTATAAAGACACTCTTCTTTTGTCAAGATTCTAACTGTAGCGAGATTAGTCTTGGCTTTGAAAAATTTATTATGGAACATATTGATGGATTAATTGAGTTACTTGGCTATTATCTAGATATTTATCTTTCAAACTGATGCTATAATGTAGATGAGTTTCTTTTCAAAGGAATTATTTTCCATAGATTGAGGTAATTCAGGAATCGTAAGTTATCTTTTAGACTTTTAATGCCATCCTTTGCTCTTTAGTGAGCCATTTGGATCTGCTTCCCCATCCACTAAGTAATCTCTCTTGAGATTAACAATAACCTTAATATTATCCATTGTACATAACATTAATAAAATATAAAGGATTAACTAAAGAACGAGAGGTCTCATCACGAGCCGACCCGTCATGATCATAAGCTCTGTTGAAGTGACATTACCACATCTAGTTACCAAGCTAGGGTGATGGCTCTTAATCATTGATTATGAGAAAGGAGGTCTCATCATGAGCCGACCTTTTCATTTTTCGGTAGTTCTTGTGAATGATGCTGCCAGCATTTGGTTACCAAGCCAAGGTAGTAGTCTTCAGTTAATGTCTTTATTTATTATTTGTCAGAAAAAAAAGGAAAAAAAGATTTATCTATATCTAGTGGTTGGGATAAAAGCATCTAAGTGAGGTTAAAAAGGTTTATCCTATGGTATTGAGGTCATACCTACATACTACGTGTTCTTTGACTTATTTTGGTTAAGAGAAACTAATTCCTTGGAAAATTTTCTTTCTGCATTTGTAGAATAATCATTTATCTTTATAAGATTTTGGATAATGGTAGGGATAGTTTGATTGATTTTGAAAGTTTTGGTTCAATCTTTACATATATAGGCCAACGATAGGATTAAGTTATGTGATTGGGAAATTGGCATTTGAAGAGGCCTTTATCATTATTCTCTTATATTATTTAAGATTTAGAATTATTTTACAGATATAACTAGTTCGCCTAGCATGTCGCCATTTGTTGGCACCCCAACAAATCCCCTTGATTTTGCAAAAATAAAGGGGACCCCATTAGAATTTTGTAAATACTTGACTCTTAATTTTCTTTTATCTTGCTTGATTTGGGAGGGTAATTTTATCGCCTTCTTTCTTGATATTTCACTCTTTACGCTACTTGTTTTGTGAGGTGGTATCTCAACTTGCCTTAGTTGGATTGATTTTTCTCAATAATATTTTGATTTAGGATCCCCTTATACTTCTTATCATGAAGTTTTAAACTACTTAAATATTGTTTGAAATATTTTTTCATTTATAGATCTTCATGATTATATTCAAGTTTTAATAAGAGGTCCTAGTATACTTCCATATTTCTTTGTTTTGAATACTTTATATTTATGAAAAACAAATAAATTGTTTTAATTTTCAATTAAGTTTTAGAATCTCATTTTTTTTTAAACTTTGAACAAAATTGAAACATTGAAATTTATTTATACATGTTTTTCATTTTTTATATATATAAAAGTTTATAAACAAGAAAAAATAGTGAATTTAACAAAATCAAGATATAATATTAATACTTAGTCAATTTCCAACAAGTATGTTTATCCCAAACTTTAGGTTTTCACGTTGGTGTTTTAATTGATATAAAGCTTCCAACCTTTAATATTGTTATTTGATCATTTCTATGAAAGATATGTTTTATTTATTAAAACGTTAATGGTTGAGTTTTTCGAATGGAAATCTCTAATAGTAAAGTCTTCTCTCCCAAAGTAAATGATGATGAAAACTTTGTACCCGTTCTTTTGGAAAGTTTGTCATTGATTAAAATTATTGATTGGGGAAAGTTGGCACATCGAAAAAATTAGAGATCATTAAATTTGCTTTAATTGGTAACATAGTATTGGTTGGTGCTAGCTAAAATGGAAAGGATATATTACATCTGTTCTTACTGTTACGCCAATACGTGTGAAATTAGTACAGAATCACCATGAAAACAACTGCCTTAGGTATATGCTCGGAGCTCAGTATTTCAAATAGGAGAATCACACTTGTTTATGAAATGGTTGTCAAGAAATCATGTAGAATCTACCACGAGAAATAGATTGCAACATCCAAGGAGTATTTGTTTGCTAAAACGAAGCCAAGATTGTTGTCTAAACATTAACGTGGATACCAGCATGCAAGAAACAAATGTTATCAAGGCTATCACCATGTCAAATGGAAAATTCCACCTTTATAAGTCTGTCGTGATTTTCGTAGACACTATTCCACATGAATTAAAGTTTTAAAGAGCTCTTAACTAGATCATGGAGATAATTACGCCTCTAATTGTTGGGATAGTTTCAATTGATCACTGATTTTATGCCAAGGAGTTGTAAAACAGAAACATAATATTTTTCAATGTCAACACTATTTTTTATCAACGATCTGTGGTTTTCAATAATGTGTTTATTAATTTCTGATTGTATTTTTATGGTAGGTTTAAAGAACGTATCATTCCTATTGCCACGATATACAAAAATAAAGGATCATTCCATCCACGTTTCAACAGCGTTAAAGAGAAGTCATGTTATGAATCCACTGGTCCTCATGCCATATTAAGATTATTAAAGCAAGAGATGATGGAGATTTGATACAATCCCGGGTGTAAATAAAATAACAAACAATAGTTCACATCAATTCGTTGTTTGTTGCAGAATATAAATAGAGGCTACAGATAAGATAGACTCCTGAAAACGGTGTAGAGGGAGAGCATTTCATAAAGTTTTGAGAATATTGTCGGATTCTCGTCATTATTCAGGAGATGATTTTCTGCAGCAAACTATGGGAAAACTAAGATGAAATAACAAAATCCAAGATATGGGTTTTTTGCAGAACGAACTTGTTTATTAGACACATGGGGAATCTCCTGAAAAAAAGTGAACCATTAGAGAGATTTTCCAGGTTCTTTGAACACGTTTTTTTCAGTTGCGGCCAGCATGGAAACGGTTCACTTCTGAGTTTTCTGTTGGTTTGTATTGGACTATTTAAACAATAGCAAAGATTGCTTTATGATGGGGGAATGCTCCAGGAAACTGGATGAACTTATTTTTCCATTTTTTTGTATGTTTCTCTGCTAGGGATGGTCTCCATAAACCAAAGAGATGACTGTATTTCTCTTTCTGTTTTGTTTTCTTGTTCCTATGCAGAACTAAGTTTTTCTCATGGAACCAGAGATGGAGGTATTTCCTAAGGCTGATACATCAAAACTCTTTTGAAGCTATGGTGTTTTGAATGGACATTGGAACCTATTCTCACAACTTTGTAAAATTTCTTTTATGGAGTAATTGAACGAGATTACTTGTTCTGTTCATCATTATATTATGTGGGATTGAAGCAAACTGTAAACTTTGCTTTTAGTTTATGCTTCATTTCTTATGATATGAGTCTTTTAAAACTTATTTTGAAAGATAGTGATTTCTGTTGCATTTGATCTATCATTTGATATTGATTTAGTTTGCAGAATTAAAAGCATCTAACATTCTTTTTGTGATCTTAATCTGTTAATTTGTAAGAGCTTTTAAGTTTTTTTTAGCATGTAATATTTTGATTGTGAGACTATTCTTCAATTTAAATTATTATATGTTTATCTTTTAAATGCAAGATGAATTAATATTAATTTTAACTCATACTCTTGGCCAAGATAGGTAGTCTGCATTTAGGTTATCATAGAATAGAATTAGGAGCTACTAGTTTCTGCACTTAGCTTAAGATAATATTTAGCATTAGTTAGTCATTAGGTTAAATTTCTCTGATTTGTTAGCAGTTTGGTTTGAGTAAACTTGCCACACACACACCTTAGAAATACTCTCTATTCTGAGAGCACATCATACAGGCAGCAGGGCCTTAATCCTGTGAAGGATAGTTACTTTAAACACATACAAGATTGCATTAAGTCAAGTGTGTGTACTATCTTTCCGTAAGTTGGCCTAGGACATTTTTTTCGTCCAACAACCGCTAGGAGTAGAAGTAGGTTAGAAGAACAAACCAGAGAGCATGATAACTAGAAGTTTGAGTCATAAGGACATATCATAATATCATTCTACATCCTACATACTGCAAGGTGCTATACCCTTTTCTCATGCCAGATGAAGAGCACCTTGGTGGTTTTTCCCAGATGGGTTTCCACGTTATTTCTTGTGTTTGAATGGATGATTAATGCTATGAATGTCTATGCGAATGGTTGTTATTTGCTTCTTGTAGGATGATGAACTATGGATTAAATGCTTGATGTTATAATGTAATCAGTAGATGAATGTTAGGGAAGCATCATTGAAATCTATGCATATATCGGCCCGTGCGTTTATGTCTTAGGTCACGATGTAAGTCACAGACGGTCTGTTAGTACGAGTCAGCTGCACTGCACAAGTTTCACCAGCTATGATGTCGGGAACAAGAATAGGTTGCACGCGCTGAAATATTGTTGTGCTCAGTCGTGCAAGACTAACCCCACTGTCCAGCCATCCAGTTTCCTTTGTTGAGCACCTTGGTCACTCACCAAGGGACTATAATCCTTCGACAATTGGGGAAACATGGTTTCGATGGTTACACATCGAAGAGATATCTTGGGTGAGACTGCACCTGCTCCGCAGGCATTGCCGACAAGGCTTGCTCTGTCAGATCAGTATCTCAGGTTTTTGTTGGGTTGATGAGTTGCATAGAACCTGGGTCGCGTGAGTTAGGAAAAGTGGCCAACAAACACTATCTCCTATTGGCGAGGCTTCTAGCTTCATAGCTATTTCGAGCGCTTTCGTTTGCGACACAACCTTTTGTTGCATCAAAGGTCCTCAGATGTGTGGTAATAGTGCTACAATGAGCCACTTCTTATGTTGCATGTCCGACATTTGAAAACTGACTTTGTCTATCAAGGTTTTAAATCAATGGTCAAAATCCCATACCAACTCTGTCGATGACTATTTTATATCCTTGATCCTGGTTATACACTGCGACTCAGATTTGGGTTTTCTGAACTCACAAATCATCACAAGTCGGATCTCATCAATAGTATTCTGTGGGTCTCTAGGCGAAACTATGCAGAAATTCATAATCCAATCCAGCGCATGACCCCGCAGAGTCGTAATCATCCGCACTTTCTTTATGTCCGCATTGTGAACTTAGAAAACCATACAAACAGCTTCGCAAAGGAACCAATGCTGCTCTGGATCTTTTTCTCCATTCCCATTGAAGGAAGTTAATCTAATATCTTCCCCAGCCATTGAGTGGGCATCAGGGTTTAACAGAAAATTTAATGAAGGTGGGCTTCCTTGCGGGCTATTTGTAGTACTAGCACTACCAATATTCATAGTTCTCTTAGGATATGAGGCTCTATATCTTACCTTCAGTGATGCTATGGGAGGGGTGTAGTTATGTGTTAATCTCAGTGTCTCTGTCGATTCTTCCAACTATTCCTCTCCTTCAGATTTCAGTCTATAGTATTCCTCCTCATCACAAGACCCTTCGTCTAGTGGTGACTCAACCTCATACTCCCTTTCTCTAAATAGATTAGGAATCCATCTTTCTCCTATGGTCTTTCTTCTTTTTCCTGTCCGAAATATTCTCCCACTCCTCAGGAATCCAAATTCTAGTTCAAGTTTTGTACTTCCTGGGAACATCTCAGCTTACCATTTCCTATTTTCTATACAAGTCTCTTGCAGCATACCCTCTCTTTTGGATATGTGACTCAACTATTCAGCTACAAAATTCCCTTCTCATAGACGAGAATTTTTATCCACGTACTTATAGCTAACAAGTACCTCCCGCAGGGTCCTTGGAAAAAAATTTCTTTCATCCTCGCTATACGAGGTTATTGTCTCAACTCCAAACTTAGTAATATACCCTTGCAAAATATTGTTGACCCAAAAATCAATAGCTCTAGAGATAGGGTTACTTACACTTGATATCTCACAGACCAGCTGAGCACTCCACTCGACTGCTTCTGTTCTCTGAAATTTTGTCTGCCGCGTCACCAATATTGACAACCACTCATGCAGCACAATTGGAAACTATGCAAAGAATATCTCGTGAATATCCATGTATAGATATCAGTCTAACCAAGATTCTGGGATTAACCGTGCATGTGAGCCTCCACTTTGCCTTCATGCAAATTCTAACGCCTTGGACTCCAACCAATCCTCGAGTTCCTTCTTCGTCGGATGCCACAACATTTCCCTCGACTCAAATTAGTAAGGGTCTCAGCAACGAAACCATTTTTCAGCCTCTTTTCCTAACGCTCGCAACCTAGGTCCTACAAATAACAAATACCAACAAAACACCCAAATACATCAGGCCGATGGAGCAAGATCAGCCAGCAACACTTGCGAGGCAGGCGCAATCTCACCTGAGATATCTTAATGTGTAACTGCCAAAACCATGTTTCTGTATTCGAAGAGGGATTACAGTCCCTTGGCGCATGGCCAAGGTGCTCGACGGAGTCAGAAGGATGGATTCTTTTACTACCCTACAGTGGAACAGCAGTGTGACATAGTCACATTAACAACTTAATAGCCCAATGGCTTAACATTGCGACACAACCAGCCTGCGACACAGATTTCCCCTTGGAATAATAACAAGTAACAACAACTAACTTGGAATAGTACAAATATTTCCAACTACCTCAATAGTGGCACAAGTGAACTTAACCAGTAAGGAACACTTAACCATGCGACACACATTCCTACTTGAAAATCAAGTAGCAACTGAACTTAAACCGATATAAAATAGTATCAATGTTATTGTGCATTTCTTAACAATAAATGACACCAGTGCGACTGTATTCCAACTTAACAGTAAATTGGGTATGAAATAATATACAGGGCTTCAACAATGCTTTAATCATTCATTCATTTAACTGCTTTCCTCAATATTGCAACATTCACTTAAACAAAAAATGTAAAAAACATAAAATAATTCACAAGCATTCAATATTCACATCCATTCGATATAAGATGTAATGTGGAAACCCAACTGGGAAAAACCACCAAAGGTGTGCTTCATCTGGCATGAGAAATATATGGCACCTTGCAGCCTACGACTTAACTGTAGATCGTTTTGAGATATGTCTTTTTAGCTCAGACTTTTTTTCTCTCATGCTCTCTGGTTTTATTTTCTCTTCTTCTACTGTACTCTCTTACTGATCCACACACAACCTGAATCGACTCTTCTACTATCTCTGCACTCAGCTGCAGAATACTTCTACCAAATCTATAGTCAGAAACCCTTTGTAAAATGGGTTATGTGGTTCAATAGCCTTCCACAACTCTACTATCGACTACTAATCAATGAACGGACAACCCTTATACAAAATGGATTCCTCATATTTATAACCTTCAGAGGACCACGCAGGGTCAACTCAATACAGTGTGTTTTTTATAGATCATTATCAGTCATTCAAAAATTGTTACAAGCTAACATACTAACACAGACTGTCCCAAGGCATTGTTGGCCTAACTTACAAAATATTCCTTCATATGTGTGTCGTTCACTAGCTTGCGCCAATTTTTAGCAACCATGATATTCTTGATATGTCGCTTTCCAACCCTGTTGCTTTCCTACATGCCTAAATATTCTCTTTTCCTTCGTCGCACTAGTCCTCATCGCAGCTTCCTTCCTTCTACGCTTCTTTTCCTTAAGCGTTCCTTCCCCGTTGTGCACTTTCCTTTCCTCTTGCGCCTGTGCTTCTCCTTTTACCTTGTGCAGATATTCATCTACACTTTATTTCCTTATACCTTTTTCTTGGCCCAACAATATTGCATGTGGTTAAGTAGAGACTGGTCAAATAAACTTAAAAGTTATTTTCCACTAATTTCTCCCATCTATGGCTCCCTTACAATGGAAAACCTAATCTAATTAATATCATGAGAGAACCATACATGAAACAGAAAGTCACTGATTTGAATGACCCCAGTGATCATGTTGTTTACTTTAGCTCACATATTGAGCATTATATGTTTGATACATTTTTTGGGAATTTTCCTGCTGATTCTTCACATGTTGAGAATTTTCAAAATCAATCTCAAATTATCAATTTTATTGTTGTCTCATTTTCTGGTTCCATTGTACATAATGTGTATAATGTAAATACAAATTTTAGAAGAGATTTAGATACGTGGAATTTTTTTATTGATGGATCCAAATCTAAAGAAGGAGTAGGTGCAGGTTGTGTGTTAATATATTCCAAAGGCATCAAGATCATGATTTCCTATAGATTATAATTTGAGTGCACTAATAATATTGTTGAGTACGAAGCTCTTGTCGAGGGACTCAGAAAGACAATTGACTTGGGGGCTCAGGAAATAGAGTGTTATGGGGACTCTGATATAATTGTGAAACAAGTAAGAAATAAGATTCATTGTATATCCATATGTCTGGTAAATTATTAGAAACATGTCAAGGATATGACTAATTCTTTCAAAGCATTTAACATTAAGTTTCTCCCTATGTGCCAAAATTTTGATGTTGATTTATTTGCTAATACTGCATCTTAGTTGATACCTCCTGAAGGTCTGTCTCCTAATACTTTTTCAATTGATTTAGTATAAATACCTTTCATCCCAGATAATGTCACCATTTTGAAATTGTTTGATGATGATCAATAGATCCCTGAATTACTGACAACTCAATATACCTTCAAAGATGTAGCAATCGATGAGGATGATCATAAAAAATCATTATTTGATCCCAATTTTCATTCTAACCTGATTCCTAAATAAGTAATAAACTAAGAGAAGTATTATGACTCAAAATGATAAATTTAAGAACAAAAATAACTATAAGACACACAAATCTTCTCTAAATTTCCATCCTGTCAACTTGGGAACCAAGAAAAATCCTCAACTGATCAATCTAGGCATTAACTGTTCACCTGATGAGGAAAAAGATTTTATCAATCTCTGTAGGGAATTTAAGGATGTGTTTTCATGGACCTATGATGACCTTAATACTTTTGATACAAAAATCATGAAGCACATATCCCTATGAGTCTTAGTTCCAAACCCTACCAACAAAAGTTGAGGAAGATGCATCCTAGTCAGGAGCCATCTGTAAAAAAAGGAACTTGAGAAATTGTTGACAGCTAGAGTCATATTCCTAGTGAAACACACACAATGTATTTCTAATTTAGTCCACGTTGTGTGTACACTTCAGGAATCTAAATAAAGCATCTGAGAAGCACAACTATGTTGCCCCTCCAATGGAACAAATCTTGCAAAAAATTGCATGTGCTGAAATGTTCTCTTTGTTAGATGGTTTCTCTGGATACAATCAGGTATTATTTACCCCTTTTGACCAACTTAAAACTTATTTTCAAATGCCTTGGGGAACCTTTGCTTACAAAAGAATTCCTTTTGGATTGATTAATGCATGTGCCACTTTCCAAATATCTATGGATATAGCTTTCAAAGGATTGATGCATATTTTTGTAGTAAGATATCTTGCCGATATAACTATCTATTCTAAAAAGAGGCACGATCATTTGTTTTCTCTTAGACAAGTGTTTGAAAGGTGTAGGAATTACTGTATCTCTTTGAACCCAAATAAGTCCATTTTTGCAGTCATAGAAGGTAATATTTTGGGGTTAATAGTTTCAAAACATAGTATGGTTGTTGATCTCGAAAGAATAGATGTTGTTGCTAAAATTGGAATACCAAGTTCCAAGAAATCCATGCAATCCTTCTTGGGTAAGATCAACTTCGTCAAAAGGTTTGTACCTAATTTTTCTCAAATGGTTAGGAATTTACAAGACCTGATAAAAAATTATTTACAATTTTAATGGTATGATATTCAAATAAATGCTTTTGTTAAAATTTGAAAATCTATCGCAAAAGCTCCCGCGTTGATGTCACCTTATTTCACCAAGGATTTTATTATTTATACATCTACTACTGACTTTTCTTATGTTGTTGTATTAACAAAAGAACAAGTTGAGGACATTGAAATTCCTATCTCATTTATGAGTTCTACATTTAAAGGAGATGAATTTAATTAATCTCAAATTGATAAGCATGGCTATACAATTTATAAGTCTGTAAAACATTCCAGACCCTATCTCCTGAAATCTAGAACTAAGTTTATTGTTCCTTATGCAACAATAAGAAATGTCTTGATCCAAATGGAACTTGGTGAAAAACGCACCCACTCGATGACTACACTTCAAGAGTACGACTTGAAGATCAAGCCTACTAAAATTGTTAAAGGACAAGGTTTTTGTTTACTTGCTTCCCAATCTAATGATCTTGAAAAAGAAAAACTACAATGGAATCAAGAGGAAGGTACATCTAAAGATACTGTAAATGTTATTTATGCTCCAACATCTGAATGGTATGATGACATTATATTTTTTCTCACTCACGGGTTTTCTCCTCAAACTTTAGATTTCAAGAAGAGCAGGGATTTGAGATTGAAACCAACATCTTATAAATTTATTGATGGCGTTATTTTCAGAAGAAACTGTGATGGAGTTTTTCTTAGGTGTCTTGAAAAAATAGAAACTGATAATATCTTGTTGGAATTACATGCAGGACCTGTAGGAGGACACTATTCGGGGGAGAAAAGTTCCCATAAGATTATAAGAGCTGTCTATACTGGCCAACATTATTCGAAGATGCATATGCTTTTTCTAGAAAATTTGAAGTCTGCCAAAGATGTGCTGGTAAGGTTAAGAAATATGCTTTTCCCCTTCAACCAGTCAATGTCCAATTTCCCTTCCAGCAATGGGGCCTAGATTTTATTGGTTCTATCACCCCTCCTTCTTCATTACAGGATCGATACATCCTTTCTGTAACACATTACTTCATTAGGTGGGTAGAATCAGTTCCCATTAGGGTTTCCAATACGAACTCAGTGATATCCTTTCCTGAAAGTAACATCGTCACTAGGTTTTGGTTTCTAGATTCTTTTCCTTTTTACAATGCATCCTATTTTTCATCTATTGATCTCACCCAATATTCCCTTGAAACAAGGATTAAACTCAAATATTCTACCAATTATTACTCACTGGGAAATGGATTGGAAGAGTATTCAAATAAAAATATGATCAATATTCTGAAGAAGGCTGTGGCTACTCATCATAAGAATTGGCACACTCAACTTTTCAATGCTCTTTGGGAATACCAAGTAAACCCAAAGGCTATTTATGGGAATTCCCCTTACTATTTGGTCTATGGAAAGGAGGCCATTTTACCCTCAAACCTATTACTCCCATCATTACAGTTGGCTCTATCTTTCTTGCAAGATTACTCTTCTCCTCTTCAACACAAAATTGATTCATTGCATAAATTAGAATAGGATAGGTAGAAGTCCAAAAATTAACTGTACCAACATCAATAGTTAGTCAAAAGATGGTTTAATGAAAAATATTCAACTGACAAGGATTTCCAAGTAGGGGATTTGGTTTTGAAATGGGACAAACAACAAAAGGATAAAAATGAATACACCAAGTTCCAACGCTTGTGCCCAGGGCCATTCATTGTTACACAAAATCTTGTCCCTAGTACTGTCCAATTACAAGCACTGGAGGGTTTCTCTGAATCCTATCCAGTAAATATTCAACTTCTGAAGAAGTATTTCATTTGAGGTAAGCATTGGCTTATCTGTACATAAGTGTGGTTTTTTTTTTCTTGTCTTTTCTTTAGGTTGTTTTCTGAATTTTGCTTTCTTTCAAAACATGATATTGACAAAACATTTGGCCGGGGCTGTTGATCAAAGTATTTTAAATAATTTTAGTTTGAAATTTGGGGGTGGACATGTCAGATCGACTTTACTCAGTCTATATATAAGGGAGTTCTCTCTTGGGAATACACCATCTAATATATGCAGATCTTTTAATGGAGACTTTCCCACCTAAATCGTCATTTTTTTTTAAATTCCTCATTGTGATAATTGAAGCTATATGAGTGAGATGGCCTTTCTATCATACGTTCCATTAGTGATTGGTGACAAATATTTATATCATGTTCAACCTTTCTCTATTCTAGATCTTACCTTGATCATCTTTAAATCCAATAAAATTCACCTAAATAATTGTAAATTGCAAGATGGGGTCTTATCACAAGCCAACCTCTCATGTTCATAGATATTCAGTGAATGACGTTACTAGAATGTGGTTACCCAGCCAAGGTAATGGCTTGCAATTTACATTTCAATTAATATGGTTTTTGTTTTTTTGGTTAACTATATATTGTTGTACTCAAGGAGATGGGGTCTTATCACAAGCCATCCTGACCATGATCATGAGTTCTACTTTGGAATGAAATTACTGTTGGGTGTTTAACAAGCCATGGTAATTACTTTTAGTGGAAAATTTAAAAGACAAGGAGTCTCCTTACAGAGCTAGCTTGTTCAGTTTCCAGGTAGGGTTTGTGAATGGCATTTCACCACACCAAGGAAATGGTCTTGTTTCAACAAAGTTGTATTTTAGTTTCTTTATAAAAAATATGAACAAACAAATTGGAAATAAAATAAAATTCACCTAAATAATTGTAAATTGTAAGATGGGGTCTTATCACAAGCCAACCTCTCATGTTCATAGATATTCAGTGAATGACGTTACTAGAATGTGGTTACCAATCCAAGGTAATGGATTGAAATTTACATTTAAATTCATACTGTTTTTGTTTTTTGGGTTAACTATAAATTGTTGTACTCAAGGACAAGGGGTCTTATCACAAGCCAACCTGACCATGATCATGAGTTCTACTTTGGAATGAAATTACTGTTGGGTGGTTAACAAGACATGGTAATTACTTTTAGTGGAAAATTTAAAAGACAAGGATTCTCCTTACAGAGCTAGCTTGTTCAATTTCTAGGTAGGGTTTGTGAATGGCATTTCACCACACCAAGGAAATGGTCTTGCTCCAACAAAGTTGTAGTTCAGTTTCTTTATAAAAAAATGAACAAACAAATTGGGAAATAAAGTTACTAAATACATAAATAAATGGTTAATAACACAAGGTGATTGATGGTTTGATGATTTGGAAATAGATGGAAGGTTTTCCTAAGGTTCATCACAAACTGCCCTCTCATGCTTGCATATTGGTCCCAGGAATACCTCTTTGCTTCTAGGTTACTTTTTTCAAGTGAGTATCATTACAAGTGGTTTGGTCTAGGGAAATATCAATTATATGAAATCAACTATGTGGGTTCGATTTTAATCGTATGAAGTCACTCTCATATTATAGACTGAAACACTTTCTCATTCTAACATGTTCCTCCCTGAAATTTTGAAGATTATTCTTAGAAAGATAACAGCTTCGCCCAGCGAGTCGTCATTTGTTGTAGGCACAACATATCCCATCTTAATTGACAAAATGGGAACCCCATTTATTGATTGTGAAGGGAATCTCAAATTTTATAAACTTGGTGGTGGGGTGTCATGATTGTTTTCTTTATTCCTGTGTCTTTTCATGCTTTGGATTTAACATTTTTTTCTAAAAAGTCATGTTTTTTATGCGTTTTATGAATTGTGAAAAACATAGTTTTTTATTTGAAACATGTTGTTTCCACTTGCAGATTGTGGATGTCCAAAATTTTCAAGTTTTGATTTTCTTATTTCCGCAACCTGCAACCCCCAATTCGGAGTGTGGACATTGGAAATCATTTGTTCAAAAAAAAATTATTTCTCAATTCCGCATTTTCGTAACCCATAATGTGGATTGTAGAAATCAGAAACCAAAATATAAAACAAATTAAAAGTTATACTTCTGCAATTTTGTAACCTCCAATGCGGATTGCGGATTGCAGAAACAATAACTAGTTTAAGTTTAAAATTTTACTTCCGCAATTCCACAACCCATAATTGGGATTGTGGAAACCAAAATCAAGATTTTCAAAATTACTTCCGAAATTTTCTTTTCCGCTTTTCCTTGATTTAATCTTAACCATTTATTTTTTTAAATCTACGATCCATATCGATTTCTCCATTCATCGTTTTGTTAAATATTTCATTTTTTTATTGTCTTCTCACTATTTTCAAACTTTGAATTTTACCCTTGGTGAACATTTTTACTACAATTTTCGACCTTGTCAATGGATTTACTTTTCTCCATAGGTTTATTGGTAGGTTTTTCAATCTTTTTACCAATCATTTTTGCAAATTGGGAAACTAAATTTAGTTTAATTAATTGTCTTTTTCGTCATTTTATCATAATTTTCCTATTTTTCTTTCAACCATGTCGAAGAACACCAGGTCCAAAACAACCCTAAATGAACTAAAAAACAAGGACGCAAATAGTGGTATCTTCTCTAATACAAATGGAAGGGTTTTTGAAACCTACCACCTGGACTGGTCGTGAATTTACTCCATATTTGATAATGACGATTCCTTGGAGATTCAACGTGACCAGGTAGCCTTTACAAACATCAATAAGTCCCAACTCCATGCCAAAGTGTCTAGGTTTTCCCTAATTCCTTACATTGACACCATCAAGTGGATTATTGATCACACCAACCCACAAGTTTGTTCCTTTAATGACAAGGCTCGAACCCAATTTGCCTCTTTTCAACCCGAGGTATTTTCCAGAGCTTAAGTGCTTAGACAACCCCAACAATTGCTTAATAATCAATTCTTGGAGTCCTCTACGACCCGGTATAATTTTGCAAAAATGCTTAAATACCGGATGGACAATCCTACCATCGTTTCACCCACAACTAATAAAATTTACCCAATTTCTTGGTTTAGGGAGTCCTCTTTTCTTGAATCCATGTTGTGCAGACTATATGGACTACCAAAGTTCATATTCTTCAAAGCCGAATGGGAACCCTTGTCCCATCATGTTCTTACCACAAGATAGTCTTTTAATTGGGCCCATATTTTGTTAGTGGTATTGAAGGAAGCAATATAGAAATACCAAAAGAATTCTGCTTCAAGGAAGCCGACATTTTATCTCTCTTCTTATATTATGGATGTCTTCTACTCAACATTTCTTTTCCCTACCATGGGGTTGAATTGGACAAGGATTGGACCCCTGGTCCACATCTATTGTTCTACATTATGGGAGGATAACTTCATAGATATTATTTATGACATCTATGATCATTTCATGGGTTCCATCTATCAGAAGATCATCAAGGGGGATACTCTTACCTTTTCAACTCAAGATAAGGCACTAATTTATACAATGAGAGATTGGTATTTGGGAGAATATTTCTCCTACATCAAAATTTAGGGCAGCAACATAGCCCACTTGTTGCACAGGATTGTACCCTATATAATGGTGTTGGAAGAAATATCTTTCCAAACTGTGATTGATGGTGTATTCTAAAAACTGACTAGAGCTAAAAGGAAAGGTTGGCCCAAGTTTACCCTTAACCTTGGATCTCTGGTGATTCAGAATTCTGCCCATGCAATCTTGCTTGGGAAAATAATTACCACTCTAAAGCTTGGATTTTCTCCCAAAAGGATGCATGATCCAAAATCATTTTTAGCTAATAATCTCATAGAGGAGCATAGGAAGAGTACCTATGTTAATCAAACTACTCCTGATGATTCCATTTATCGGGATATTAATTCCTTCTCTGAAGTATTGAATAGAACCTCTTCTCAGGAAGAGAATAAATTTATCTTCCAATATCAGCAAGAGCTCAATACCAAAGTGCTACACTAGAGGAACCTTGAATTGACAGTTGAGGAGAGGACTCAAAAACAATTAGTAGAGAAAGATGTTGAAATACTGAGAGGGGGGTGAATCAGTATTTGCACAATAATAAATTTTTAATCAAAATCAAGTGGTTTATCACCAATCACAGCATATCATCAATGTGTATGAAAATAAAAAGCTGCACAGTACACAATAATTTTTGACGTGGAAACCCAAGTTCTGGGGGTAAAACCACATAATCATTTTTAATAATAGTTTTCTAGAAATAACTGAAAGGAGGAAACAACCCATTTAGTATAGTGAATTCAATTTTCCAGCTACAACTGGAAGGAGGATACAACCTCCTGATTTACAAAATACAAACTGAAAGAAGTTACAGCTCCCTAGTTATTCAACTTCAACTGGAAGGAGGCTACAACCTCCTTTCCTTTCCCCGTCCTGCCATACAAATAAGAAAGAGATTGCCGAACATGTGAAACTGTCAAACCAAACTCTAAATCTGCTATTCATAACCTATGCACTCTGATCACTACCAAATAATCCATGTATACCAACAAATCATTTCATTTCCATACATTGCTCATGTACATCATTTTACACCTCACCATACATAATTATTGAACAAGTAATCATGTTATGTTTTCACTGAACATAAGGCGTGCATTTTCATGGATCATCATCATAGGTATGCATAATCGGCATAGGGTATGAATCCTCATCCTCAAATGTACATCATCATCATCTCAGTGTGCACCTTGTATGCATCATCAACATCAAGTATACATCATAGTGCATAGGAGAGCATCATCACACTATGGTATGCATGTACATCATTTTGTATAGGAGTGCATCAACATCATAGCGGGTAAATTATTATCGCATGCATTATCATCATAAATTATATCATATCATATCATAAAGGTATGCAACATCATCAACATAGCAGCCATAATTACTTCAAATATATATATCAATATAGAGTCTCACATAATAAGATCAAAGATGAACTCTATCCATGAGAGACATGTGTCATCACAAGAGAAACCCAAAAGCATGAACCATACCTTTTTGAAGATCACAATATGAAGAAAAAAAAACTCTATATCATGTCACCACATATCACTCGTAACAATATTTACAACAAGCTAATAATTTTGTAATTCTGATTCCGTATGAGAAAGTTATGCCAATTTTAGTGAAGATGCCCAAAACTTTCTCCTCCACACAATTTCACACTTTTCTCCAAGAGTTGCAAACCAAAGAGAGACTTGATTGATGAACAAATGAAATGTTTGATATCTATTTATATAGCTTGTGGAGGGAAGTTAGTACCTCAAACTAGTCTGACATGCAATTCAAAATTATAAATAATTAAATTCTATTTTGTTTGGTCAGCTGACCCAAAAAGGTGGGGTACACCAACTTCAAAAATTCATATCTCTTCAATTGTAAGGAGCTAGAAGATGCTCCACATATAAACGGAAATGGATTGATGAGGAATATCTCCCTATGATGGGTTTTTTTTCAAATTATTGGTATAATATGCTTAAATTCTTCAATTTGTTCAAGATTTTAAAGATTCCACACATAAAGGTGTCAAAGACCATGTTACCTTATTCATAAGTTCCAAGGTCAAAGGATTCAATGGACATCATCAAATGCATGAGAGATTCAATGTTATTCACATCCATAAACTTAACATCAACAAGGAGGAGGTCTCCACCATATACTCATCATATCAAGGGTATCAAGGACCCCAACATAACCAAGGTGTCGAGGTGCCTAGACTTCTCCTACAGTACAATGACCTCATCAAAAACACAAATGACAACATAATGAGCCATTTTGACTCTTTTAAGTTCTACACTTATTCAACCCATGAATGACTCTTTCTATGGTACTAAGGAATAGCTTGTGGTACTGGGGAATCCAAAGAAACAACTGGAAACCATAGAAACAACTTAGGGGAACGTAAATTCTCTAAAAGGTGTAAAGGATTTTGGCATTGTCTCTGGGGATCCAAGGGATTCATACTTTGGCTTGGACAAGGTAAAAAGGTCTCATTTGACATTAATGGAATTCTAACCCTGAAGGGCTCCTCAAGGGGCACCAAGACACATCGACCAACACCTGTTGGAATCAATGATAATTTAGTCAACAATATACCCCTTTGTCATTGATGACAACATCAAAGTTCCCTCTTAGAAAGAGTTTCCTTTGTTCACAAATCTCCCCCTTTGAGCAACCTTCCTCTACCTTCACTGTTCAACTTTTTCACCCCCCTCTAGCATCAATGGAAAAGGGTAATCCTTGTAGTATTACTGCTCCCCCTGTCATGCTGATGTGTTGTTGAAGATGGATCAATTGAATTTGGAGATAGTATGACTCCCAATTTTCTTCGGAGGTACTCAAAAGTCTTTCTTGGGAGAGGCTTTGTAAAGATGTCTGCAATATATTATTTTGTCCCAATATATTCCAACTTGATATTATTTTCTGTGACTTGTTCTCAAAGAAAGTGAAAGTTGATAGGAATGTTCTTGGTCAAGGAGTGCATGACTGGATTCTTGGAGATACTGATGGCACTTGTATTGTCACATAGAATTGGAATTGTCTCATCACATGTCATGTGTATGTTTTGTAGTGTTTTCTTCATACAAATAATCCAAGTACAACAAGTCTTTGTTGTTATATATTCTGCTTTGGTGGTTGTTAAGGACACTGAAGAATGCCTTTTGCTCCACCAAGATACTAGACAATTGCCTAGAAATAATGTTGTTTCACTGGTGCTTCTTCTATCATCAAAACATCCTGCCCAATATACATCTAAACAATCTATCAATGTTATCTCATTTTCTTTTGGATACCAAATTCCAAATTCCATAGTCCCAATGAGATATCTGAAGATCCTTTTAACTGCTATAATGTGAGACTCCTTTGGAGCTGCTTGGAATCTTGAAACTTGTCCAATGACCTTCACCACATATGGTATTGAGGCTATTACATATAACATACTACCAATAATTGATCTATATATCCTTTGATCAACTTCTTTAGATTCATCTTCCTTGCTGATTTTAGAACCGGTGATCATAGCAGTACTCATACTTTTACAGTCTTCCATCTGGAATTTCTTTAACATTTCCTTGATGTATTTCATCTGAGAAATAAAAATTCCTTATGTTCATTGAGATATCTAAAGACCCAAGAAGAAGTTTAATTAACCGAGGAACGACATTTCAAACTCTTTCTGCATTTCCTTAGCAAATGTTTGACTCATTGAATCATTGTCACTTCCAAAGATGATGTTGTCAACATATACTTCAATGATGAGTATGATGTCGGCATCCTGTTTGATGTACAAATTGTTATCTACACTTCTCTTCTCAAAGTTTTGTTGTTGCAAGTACTTGTCTAATCTATAGTAACAATCTCTAGGATCTTGATTTATCCCATATAAATCCCTTTTGAGTCTGCATACATAGTCCTTGTTTTCTAAAAGTTGAAATCCTTCTGGTTGTTTGATGTAAACTTCTTCTTCTAATTCCCCATTTAGAAAAGTTGATTTTACATCCATCTGATACACTTTGATGTCTTTGGAGAAAGAATAATCCAATATCATTCTGATAGATTCCATTCTAGCTACTGGTGTAAATGTTTCTTCAAATTATATTCCTTCGATCTGAGCATACCCTTTACAAACCAATTGAGCCTTGTTTCTGATCACCTATCCATCTTCATTCATTTTGTTTCTGAAAACCCACTTTGTGCCAATCACATTTTTGTTTCTTGGTCTAGGAACAAGTAACCATGTTTCATTCTTCTCAATTTGATCTAATTATTCTTCCATTGCTTTGACCCACTGCTCATCTGTACTGGCCTCTACAAAGTTCCTGGTTTAGTTGTAGACAATAGAGAGAAGTGAACCTGCTCATTTCTTTCAGATAGTCTTCTTCTAGTTCCTATTTCGTTATCCTTATCACCAATAATTTGATCTAATGTATGATTCTATTGGCACCTATTATTAGGTATATGTTGATCCTTCTATTCTTCTTGTTCCATAGTTGGTTGATTATGTTCTTCATCTTTAGAGAGTTGTTATTCATCTAGCTGTTCTTCCATTTTAATTTTCTTCATTTCTTTTTTATCGGAAAATTCATCTTCTTCATCGTTTGATTCTTCTAAGTCTTCATAGGATGATGTTAGTCTTACCTCATCTATTTTCATGTTGATTCTTTTGATCATCTTGTCTAATCTAAAATTTTATCATTTGTAAGCTTTCCTCTTGGATGAATATCCAACGAATATTCCCTTGTCTACTCAAGAGACAAATTTTACAATCATCTTATCTTCTCTTTTGATGTATCACTTGCTTCCAAAGATTCTGAAATGTCATACATTTGTTTATCTTCCTGGCCATATCTCATAGGGAGTTTTATCATTATTTCTTCTGAGTAATCCTCTGTTCAATATGTGTACTGTTGTATGAACTACGTGTCCCCAAAATTTGTCATTCAACTTGGATTCGCTCAACATGGTTCAAGCCATATCCATTACTGATCTATTCTTTCTTTCAATAACTCTATTTTTCTGAGGTGTTCTGGCTACTGAAAAATTTCTCTTTATTCCATGCTATTCATAGTATTTGTTGAATTCATCTTAAGTGAATTCTCCACCATTGTTGGATCTTAGGCACTTGATTCCTGCTCTTGTTTCTATCTTGATCAGTTCCTTGAATGTTTTGAAACATCCAAAATATTTTGACTTCCTATTGAGAAGGAATACCCATGTCATCCTACCATAGTCATGAATAAGTAGCATGAAATATTTTTCACCATTTAGTCCTTTGCTCTTAGTTGGTCCACATAGGTTAGTGTGAACGAGCTCCAAAGGTTTTGTGGAAGAATTCTCTTTTGTCTTGAAATGTACTCTTGTTTGTTTTCCATGTTGACACTATTCACATGGAGAGTTAGCAGGCTTTGTAACCTCCGACATATTCCGAACTACATGGTTTTTATAGATATTGACCAAATTGTCAAAAAGTATATGCCCCATTCTTCAAAGACAAATCCATCTTTCATCTTCTTTTCCCAAGTGACATGTATCGTACTCAATCTTATCCAACATGTATATGTTGTTGGGGGTCCTGGTGGTTATGGCCACTAACTTTCCTGATCCTTGCTTCCTTATTCTGCATCCTTTTGATTTGAAGAGGATTTCATGTCCTTGATCACACATATGACTGACACTTAGCATATTATGCTTCATGTTGTCTACAAGAAATACATTTTCATCCAGGTATTTTTTGCTTCCAAGCTTCACTGTGCCTTTCCCCAATACTGTTTTTGAATTGTTGTTTCCGAAAGAGACATGTCCTTTTTTCTTCTCAATATTAACAAAATCACTTTTTTTACCTTTCATATGCTTAGAGAAGCCACTATCAACATATCATTCACCAAAGTTGTTGTTCTGAGATTGAAGAGAAATTCCACATTCGTAGTTGTCCTTGTGTTTAATCCATACCTTGTTAGACATTTCCTCATTTCTTATTGTAGGTATCTTCATTCTGCAATCTCTAGCTATATGTCCAAAGTTGTTACACTTGTAACATTCTACTTCTAATCTCAATGGACCAAACTTGTTACTGTATTGTGGTAGTGTGAGGCTTGTAGGGTTATTCCTTATTTCAAAGTTTCTTCTTTGAAAACAGTTTGCAGATCAATGCCGATAAAAGAAGTATCCATACCTACGAACATATGAAGGAGGATATTTTTTGAGATTTGTTCTTTCTTCTTTCCTTCCTTTTGATAAGGGTTGTTCTAGTTGACATTCAATCTCTTCTTCATTTGTGGAGTCCTTGACAACTTCTGCATAATCTCTTGGATTCTCTTTATTACCCGTCATCATTGACCTTGAGGCCTCATCAGTATTATGCTTGTATCAAATACCGGTCTTGTCAAATAATGGCTTCTGATTGCTGATATTTGTTTTAGAATCTTGCAGTTGTTCTCATAACTCTTATTGATATCTTTTGTCTGTAATTTTTTCTTTATAGATACTATCTCATCCTCGCAATTCTCTTTTTCTTTCACACTTTCCATCGGCTGTTCAGTAAGAGAGTCTTTGATTCTTTTGGATTCTTCTAGTTTGACCTTTAAGTCAGCAATGATTTATTTAGACCTTTGTGCTTCTTCCTTAATTACCCTATTTTCCTTCCTAAATTTCTTCAACTCTTTCAAGGAGCTTATAACTTTTTCTTCAAGATCTACTTCACCTTCAACTTCGGATTCTTCATCACCATTGGTATCCTCATTTGATTTTATTTCCATAAAGAGTAACTTATCTGGTTTTCCATCATCATCAGATTCACTTCCACTATCATTGTTAAAGTCACTGCTATATGAGTTGTTGTCCCTTTTTGTATAGAGACTTTTATTCTTTGCAAACTTCCCTATGTTCTTATTCTTGTAATTATTGTACTTCTTGTAGGATTTGAAGTTGACATCTTCATCACTATCTGATTTCTTTGCATATGGACATTTAGAAGCAAAATGACCTATCTTACCACATGAAAAACATTTAAGAGGTAACTTACCTTTGTATTTCCCAGTGCCTTGCTTCAATTTCCAAACAAAGTTAGTTATTTCTTCATCATCATATTCATCACTTGTTGGCTTGTTCTTTATTGATTTGTTCTTCCCAGCTTGTTTGGAGGAGATCTTGAATGCTTCTTTCTTTCTTGACATGTCATCGCCTTCAATTCTCATTTCGTAAGCCACTAGAGTCGTATGCAGTTTATCTACTATTATAGTCTTCAGATATGTTCTTTATTCTAGGGTATATATCTTGGGGTTGAACCTCTTAGGAAGAGTTATTAGAAATTCTCAAACAACAATGGCCTCAACTTCTTCTTCCAAACCTCTGATGGTATTCACAAGTTGATCAACTTGAAGAATATAGGTTGTTATGTCTTCGTCTTCATTCATCCTTAGTTATTTAAATTGTCCTCTTTATGTTTGAAGTTTTGCTTCCTTGACTCTGCTATCTCCTTCATATATGGTTTGGATTTTGTCCCACATTTCCTTTGCAGAGGGGTACTACATCACTTTGTTAAAGATAGATTCATTTATAGCACCTAGAAGGTGATTTCTGGCCTTTGATTTCTTGTTGTATTGAGCCAACTCAACTGCATATGTTGGTATGTGGTACCTTGTACCCATTCTTAATAATTTTCCATATTTCTATTCCTTGAGTTTCTTTGAAGTATATCATCCTTATTCTCTAGAATGCATAGTTTCTTCCATCAAATAAGGGTGTTTCAATTTTTCTTTGTTTAGCAAATTTGCCCATGATTTCCTTCCAATAGTTAGTCTGTTATGAAGGAACCTACTTTGATACCAATTGTTGAAATACTGAGAGGGGGTGAATCAGTATTTGCACAATAATAAAATTTTAATCAAAATCAATTTGCTCATCACCAATAACAGCATATCACCAATGTGTATGAAAATAACATGCTGCACTATACACAATAATTTTGACATGGAAACCCAAGTCCTGGGGGTAAAACCACAAAATCCATTTTGATAATAGTTTTCTAGAAATAACTAGAAGGAGAAACCCCCTTTATTACAATGACTTCAATTTTCTAGCTACAACTGGAAAGAGGCTACATCCTCCTGATTTACAGGCTACAACCTGAATAAAGATACAAGTCCCTACTTCTTCAGCTTCAACCGGAAGGAGGATACAACCTCCTTTCCTTGCCCCATCCTTCCACATAGATAAGAAAGAGATTTATGAACCTATGAACCTATCAAAACAAAATCTTAATCTGCTACTGATAACCTTTGCACTATGATAACTACCAAATCATCCTTATATACCAATAAGTCATTCCACTGCCATACACTGATCATGTACACCTCATCATACACAATTAATGAACAAGTAATTCTACTCTGCTTTCATTGAACATAAGGCATTCATTGTCATGGATCATCATCATAGGTATGCATCATATTCATAGGGTATGCATCCTCATCATCAAATTTACATCATCATCATCTCAGTGTGCACTGTGTATAAATCATCAACATCATAGAGTGTAAATAATTATCATGTGCATTATAATCATGAAGTATATTGTACCATAGCATAAAGGTTTGCAACATCATCATCATATCCTCCATAATGAATTCAAATATATATACCAATATAGAGGCTCACATACTAAGATCA
>LPNX010829316.1:110371-177436 GCA_001517045.1 Pseudotsuga menziesii | reverse complement strand
AACATAGCCCTCATAATAATATTTCCAACGATCCAAGAATTTTGTAATTCTGATTTAATATGAGAAAAATTATGTCAATTTTAGTGAATATGCCCAAAAAATTCTCCTCCACACAGTTTCACACTTTTCTCCAAGATTTGTGAATTACCAAAGAGAGAATTGATTGATGAACAAATGAAATGTTTGATATCTATTTATATAGGTTGTGGAGGAAACTTAGTACCTCAAACTGGGCCAACATGCAATTCAAAATTATAAATAATTAAATTCTCTTTTATTTGGTCCGCTAACCCAAAAAGGTGGGATACCAACTTCAAAATTCCATATCTCTTTAACCATAAGGAGTTATAATATTCTCCACATATCAACGAAAATCGATTGCCGACGAACATATCCCTATGATGGGTTTATTTCCAAATTCTTGGTATATTACCCTTAAATTATTCAATTTGTTTAGGACTTCAAAGATTCCACACATAAAGGTGCAAAAGACCATGTTACCTTATGCATAAGTTCCAAGGTCAAATGATTCAATGGAAATCATCAAAGGCATAAGGGATTTAATGGTATTAATATCCACATGCTTAACATCAACAAGGAGGCATTCTCCACCATATACTCATCATATCAAGGGTATCAAGGACCCCAACACAACCAAGGTGTGGGGGTGCCTAGACTTATCCTAGAGTACCATGACCTCATTAAAAACACAAATGCCAACATAATGGGTCATTTGGACTCTTTGAAGTTCTACACTTCTTCAACCAACCAAGGACACTTTCTAGGTACTAGGGAATAAGTTGTGGTACTGGGGAATCCAAAGAAACAACTAGGGAACCATAGAAACAACTAAGGGGAACTTAAACACTCTAAAGGGTGTACAGGGATTTTGGCATTGTCCCAAGGGCTCCAAGGGCTTAATACTTGGGCTTGGACAAGGTCAAAAGGTCTCCTTTGACATTGGTGGAATTATAACCCTGAAGGGATCCTCAAGGATCATCAAGACACAGAGAAACACACTTGTTGGCATCAATCACAATTTATTCAACAAAAGAATCTCGGAAAGCACAATCCAACACTCCTTTGACGTTGACTTATCAAAATGATGACCATGAAAAATCCATTGTTGAGGATCCCCTGCAACCTAAACCCTTATCGACTCTCAACAATATCATGAAGGAAGATACAGAAATGAAGAAGATCCTAGCATTGATGAGTTCATTGGTTCAAGCATAAGAAACAGCTTCAACCCCTCCAACTAAGAAGCAAAAGGTTGAAGGTCCAATTCGATAGGTTTATATGCTTCATATATAAGACAATGATGTTGAAGAGGAATCACTCCCTACAAAATTTCCATGCCTAGTTTCCACTCCTATTAGCTTACCAATAGTTGTTTAAGTTACTCAGACCTGTTTTGATCCACTTGCGGGTTTAGTGGTTGATGATTATTTTCCTAACATTCATTTCCCAGAAATCATCACCTCTACTACTATGGCATCCTGTATACCCTTATATATTCCCACCAGTATCCCTTATGTCACCTTACCTGATGTTATAGTCCCACCTTCTACAAAAACCGATCAACTTGTTTCCCCTGTTGAAACTATATCTTCACAACCAACCCAAGTTCAAGTTTCTACTATACCTTCAGAGCCAGCTGTAATTTCAACTTTTGTTCCATATTCATATCCTATCATCTCATCCACCACCTTCATTCCTATACCTTCAGCCTCTGATCTTGTAATGCCATCCATTTCCATTCCTCAAATAACCATGCCCGTTCCAACTGTTGTTACTTCCCAACTTGTGCCTTTGGTCACCACTTCATAGATGTCAGCACCCACTATGGAAGCAATAGAAGACTTTTTGGAGCAAATCGAAAAAGGATGTGGTAAGAAAGGGTTCTAAAATATCCAGAGGAGGGACTCTAGTGCAAGTCCCTATCCCAATTCAGGTTATATGGAAAAGGACCTCCACTTATGTGAAGCGGCAAGCTCTTGATATAGTTGATGCCATGGGGGCCTTTGCAGGAGAAAAATATGATTATGTTTCCTCATTGAATAAAGAAATCGAGGTGAAAGAGAAAGAACTGAAAAAACTCAAGCAAGAGCAGTCTAAGATGAATAAGCAACATCAATTCAAACTGAGTTTGAAAGATAATTATGAGAATAAGCTCAAAAACATACAAACAAAGAATGAATTTATCAAACAATAGCTCCAAGAAGTAGAAGGGTTGAGTGTGAACTACGCTGAAATGATTACATCCCTTGAGAAATAGCTAAAGGTTTCAAATCCCCTCTTCGCTGCTTCTTCTTTCTCAAGGTTTTCTAAGGAATAATTTAAGGAGCTTTCTTTCAAGATTCTAGATGATAATAAGAATTTGTTGATTGAGTTATTTGAAGGGTTGAATGAGATTCAGGATACCTACAATTTTTTTTAACATCATTCTGATGTCCTCTATGATCACAATCAAAGAAGGAATGATGCAACTAAAGATTTTAATGATGTGATAGATTGGAAGAAGTATATAAAATACAAACCTGGAGATATACCTATCTTGGACAAAATCAACCTCAGGAGAATTAAAATATCTTTGGAATCTTGGGAAAATGCATGTGAGATGGTGGAATCCACAATTAAAGAAGGAAACAAGGTTTGTAGAAAAATATGGTTTGCATCTAAAAACATGTTAAGTTTGTTGAACTTCCCCATCATGGATGTGATTGAGAATTATATTCCACCCAAGATTATGATTGAGAAAGTTGAAGGGGAGTATTTGAAGTCCAAGGTGCATATTGAGCAGTATGATCACATCCTCATGGTGGATATTAAAGAGTTGATTGATTCACCCATAGCTTCATAAATGAATATTAATCTATTTTTACGTGAATGGGAAAAGGTGAGGAAAAGAGAAATCAAGTCTTTTACTTGCAAGACCCTGTTACAACTCGAGAATACACAATATTAAGACTTTGAATATTTGTTGGATGTATTTTTTAAGTGACAATATGCCCTTGGAAAATATTAAAACAATATTTTTTAATTCCTACTTATGTGGGAGATTTATTCCTTTTTATTTTTTGTAATTATTATTTAAAGGGACTTAGATCTCAAAGGTGGAGAGGGGGAACAAGGAAGGAAAAAAACCACTAAAGGGGACAATTCGAGATGCTCTGTACTTTGGAGGAATTGTATTTTTTTGCAATCGTAATGAAATTCAGTCAGTTTCTCTTGACCTTTCTTTTGTGAAGTTTGTCAAATTTCTTTGATGACTTATGGCTTTTCTTTTAACCATTGGATAACTTTGTTTCATGTTGTATGCTTATTAAATACATTGATCTGTGTGTTTATTTCTCATCACTCAGTTTATGTGTAAATTATGTTTTGAATAAATTTCTTTATTTAATTCATATCATTTATTTATGCAGATGTCAAATAACCATCTTCATTTTAATCCTAATTTGTTAATTGGCATACTATTGACATAATAGTCCTATGTGTTGATTCTTTAAATAAAATAGCTTAGTTTTCACTTTCTTGTTTTATTTGAAGCTGGTAATGTTAGATCTAATTCATATGTTTACCAATTGGTATAACATTTATCAAATGCCTTATATTTGATTGTTCTGTTATTTCCAATCACATTTCCTAGTTTTATCATAACTTTAGTAGCTTCGATTTAAAGTTGACATCATCTATTTTTTTATAAATATCATATAGATCTTCCGAAAAGGAAGAGAGATCCATTTGGATCTACCCTTACAGTGCCAACGGAGGCCTGATATCCGTAGGAGTTAGTCACACCAAACAATTTGGGGATAGAACCATCCTTGCATAGGGTTGTTTGAATCCTTTCAGATTGGGCTTTCTCCTCCTGTTGTTGCCTTGTAATTTTCTAGCATTACATCCTAGGCATTCAACACTACCACAACCAATTGAAGGAGGTTGTCTGAGGCACTCAAATTGGGCTCCTATAATGTAGGGATTGGTCCTAGAGGCACATAAAATCATGCATGAAGATGCAGTAACTGGAAGATAACCTCTAGGTGTGTCCCCCATACTGTAGTACAGTGATAATAACTTACTAGGTTAGGAAAAATAACCAAATAGAATATATTGGATAAAGGAGAATTAATTAATCTTAACATGAATAACCTAAATCTAGTGGGAAATATATATGTGCAATGTCATTTAACATTCTTAAAATTGAACATTTTCATTGTTGATTTGGTGATAAGATTCCTCAAAATATAATAGATTTGATGGTCAGTTATCTCAAAAGTGTCAAGAAACACATGTTTGATATTCCATACATTGAATTCAAGTTGTATAGTAACATTGTTGTCCCCAAATGGGAATAATTTTACTGGCCAATTTCAAAGAGAGGGATATTTGAAGCTGATTCAAGGCCTTGGAATAAAGTATCAGTGATATGAGCATCATACCTAGCTCATTTTCATGGGATGCATATAACAACATTGCATCCATGGAACTTGTATGTCATAAGAACTCATCAATATCAACCTCTATTTCATTGCCTCCATTACCAACATGTGAATAACTACTATTACAATAGGAATTCATAATTAGTGAGTCTGAACGCAATGGAAATTGAATAGGTGGTTGATTAAACCATGTAGTATGCTTCCTCTCCAAGTTGCGCTCTTTTTGTATCCTTCTCTTGATTAAAATTATAGTGGGGTACAATGAAAGATGATAGATAGGTTGTTCATTATTAGAATATTGATTTCAAAAATATTGAACATTACATAAATGATATTAGTAAACACAATGCAATTGGCTTGTACCAACAATATACCAAATAATTATTACATAAGCTTGAGAACTTTTTCAAATAGTAAATGTTCAACCACAAACAATTTAAAAATATAATTTAGTTCTGTTGGCACCGGGATTGAGCCCCAAGGTCAAGGGGAAGGGCCCTCTCCCAGGCAACAGTAGAACAACTTTAGACTGTGCCTCCAGCCCTATGCAATCAGAGAGGGATCTCTCATTCGTCTGCAGAGTCTACTCCACGTAATATTTTCAATCAAGGATAATCAGGGGGCTAGGATACTGAATGGGGAAAAGTGTATTAATGTGAGGTGCATGGTGGGATTATCAGGGCAACGGACCATTGGAAATGGAGTCAAAAACCTGTGTAGGGAACATTTTCATAAGGGAAACAATGGCGTAAGGTTGCAAACAAAGGCAAGATAGCTGTCGATTTCATAATCAGGAGGTATTGAGCGGATGGTTAGAGGACGAGGGAGAATAGCCCATCACATGGAGCACCAGCTAGATGAATTCCACGCAACTTTAGAAGAAAACTTGATAAATGTCTGGAATAACAGCCAGAGCATAGAAAGTATGAATTCCTAACTGTTATACACTAAGTTGCAGACATGAAAGAAATCAACAGACTGGGATGAAAACAGGAAGCACATTGCACGTAAAGGAAAATACTTATTGGGAAAAGAAATGACACATGAATCTCTGCCATGAGAAACAATTCTTCCTCTGCAATTTTATTCAAAACACATGCATCAAATATTATTTACAATGGAGAGCCTCAGCCCAAGAATTTTTTCCAATCCAACCAACTAACTCCTTCCTCCCTCTATCGGGAGTGTATTTATATTATTCTAGTGCTGAGACTACCGAATTGAAAATTTGTTACAAGTCACTATCATGCGTTAACAGTATAGGGAATGGAACTATTTCCATGTTTTACAAATATAAACAAACATTATGGTGTTGGTGGTCACATTAGGCCCAAGAAACAGTTCGATGTGCTTGGATGCTATGGTGGATTACGAGTATGATGCCTCCTTCCCTGCTCGAAGCGTGTGCTTCCATCGTGTTCAAATGCATCTTTCCACATGGGAACACACTAGCAATGTAGCTTGCCTCTTTCCCCGATTCAATCACATCCGCCACCTCCTTCCTCGTCAGGTAACACTATTAGCCGTGGGCTCTGGAAGAAGTGTCGCATTACTCCTAGTCGAATCAAACCTATGAGGTGGCTTGTCATTCTTGTACTTCTCACCTCCAGTGGAGTGAGCTCTCCCATAGGAAATAAGGTGTAGCATGTCTACACCAGCCCCATAACCCTTGGAAAGTGGACTTCACAAATAGGGTTGTGCGGGATTTAGACCCATGATGCTCCCATCAGAACAAATGCTTATGCTAGAAGCAGTCAATGACTGTCTCCATCCATGGAAGCATTGGTGGTAGCAATGCTATCAAGGGTTCCTGAAAAAACACTTACGAGGAGTAAGTTTCCAGGTCCCACGTCGTTGGAGGTATGGGTATCATGTCTAGGCCCCGATGGCTGGTGTCACTCTTGGCATGCAATATTGAGGTGATGGGTGAGTGTGGAAGCTTCTCACCAACCATCAACACCCCTAGACAGATAAGCTTCTCAAACCAGATCTTCATCATCAAACTCTTCGGGCCTCTGTAGACTTGTGGAGAAGTAGAACTCGGGTTCTGGAGGTATGTTAGTTCACTCCCATTGCTCTGAAAGTAGTATATATAAGGCTTCTAGACTGGCCCTCACAATGGCTGGTCAACATTCCTACACACTCTTTCATCGAGTGTATTTGGTATCAGCATGTGTGACGGTGCAAGTAGAGTGGTCCTTTACTTCCTGGGGGTCTAGCCACGTCGTTCCATCAGTCGTGGCACCTTACCGTCTGCTACAAGACGTATTTGTAGACGCCATCTGGTACAATTGATTCATGCTGCAAGGTTCATGAAGTGGACGTTCCCACTTTTCCTTGCTCTTGTAATGTAGGGAACGAAATGGTTTCCCACGTCATACTGGCCTTGCCCCGTGTGAGTAGCAGATTCTTCGGTTACTTTCCTTACTTCCACATGCCAACTCACACAAAAGCCACCCATCTTTATGTGACATGACTCTGCCACAGAGATGGTTTCACTTGTACGCATGCTATAAATGGCGTCGGAGGAATCAGCCAATCTACAATGGGGGTTGCTTACATGCATGAACTTCTCCTTCGCTGTCATCTTCGCACTGGATGTGAAACCTGTACCCTGGGAGCCTTCTCAGCCATCCGATTTGAGGACTTTCATGTCCATCGTCCACGTCCATCGTCCACGTCCCATTATTTCTGCTACCAAATTTTCTCCTCTGATCACCACGGGCAGTTTTGGATCGTGACATGTTCTCAACCGTCGATCGTGACCAACCCTTTCATGCAGCCATAGATCTGAGTGGGGCCGATTAATTTTTGCAATGAGAAAACTTGGTACTCAACCTTGCTAGTCCGCATTGCAAAATAAACCTTGGCCGTAGATCTCTTTTCTTTATTTTCTCGACCGTTGATCTTCGTAACCACTACTCCTCTTTCATGATTTGAAATTGCGGCTATACCCGTACAAGTATGGTTTACGAAATTGACTAAGACCGTATATCTAACCAAGATCTCATCTTGGCCGTCAAAGGTTTCTGCTCTTTATTTCATTTCGCAATTTGGAAACGGGGCTTTGGTCGAGCATGTCCACTCACGTGAAATGTTTTGGAGCCATTGATTCACCCTCCGATCAATCTCAACCTTTGATTCTGGATCCCGTCCAATGCCATCAGCACACCTTTTGTTTTATTATTTGCCTTGCACCTCTGATAACCTAAAGGGGTGTTCACATGAAGTTCGATGGAATGGGACCCTCGTCGAACTCCTATCAAGCCCCTAAATCAACTGTTAAAAAATGGAGTGCTAACAAGTTCTAATTCAGCAACACATTAAAATAAATCCCATTGAAAATTAAAAAACACAATTAATCAATGTCTTTCATCTTACACCCCAAGGGGATGTCTAAAGCTAGTCCCAATGCAAGGCATCTATGACAAG
Organism: Pseudotsuga menziesii; assembly: GCA_001517045.1. Taxonomy (NCBI): domain Eukaryota; kingdom Viridiplantae; phylum Streptophyta; class Pinopsida; order Pinales; family Pinaceae; genus Pseudotsuga; species Pseudotsuga menziesii. The sequence goes on along the minus strand of LPNX010829316.1, from coordinate 169,559 downwards.
TAGTTGGTGGTCTACAAAATTTATAGTATATTAAAAACTCGGTCACCAACAAAAAAACTACATATTGCATGCACAACAACAAATATGTATGTTTTCCCTTTCCTAAATAACACCTTGTCATTGAAGTGTACCTCAAATGAACAATTTGCAAAAAATAAAAGCACCTAGAACTATTTATTGACCCTCCAATGTTCCCTTTTGTGTGAGGATTACCATTGATATATAATACATTCATCCTATTAAAGCTTCCAGAAACATAACCATTCATGCACATACTATGCATGGAAATGTTATGTTTGTATCTAATAAAATTCAATTAATCTAACTGATAATAGATAGGACCATGAAATAAGTGCTATTTATTGTTTTGGATGAACCAGTAGATGTGAAAGGATAAACAACCCAAGAATTCTTACATCTATATTAAACTTGGAAATCATAAAACAATTACCACAAAAGTAGAATATAGCTCAAACATCAACCACATGTTGAGAAGATGGCCAAACACAAAATTCACAAAACAAGAGAAGTCATCACTACCCTCCAACAATTGGACTGACCTTGTTGTGTATTTGAACATTTTTTCTCTCAACTCATGAAATTTTTTGAATCTCCTAGTAGGGATTTTTTGGGTTCCATTGATATCATACTTTGGATCATTAGAAATTTTAGTTGGTTGATCACAAGCATAGGGTTTCTTCAATTTAGGATGAAGCATAGTTGTTTTGGCTTCCAGGATCTCCAAAAGTGAGCATAGGGAAGTGTTCCTATGTTTCTTTTCATATCACCTATTGAATTGTTAATACACTACGGGGTATTAAATCATAAATATTTGGTATTTGATCATTATTATAATGGGTGAATGTGGCACGTCGAGGGTTTTCATTCAACCCTTAACATTTTGAAAAACCACATACTACTAGTGTGTCATAAAAATTATCCATCTCATGACCAATTACTGTCAATGACCCAAGATAATGGCTGGAAGATGGTATTTAAAATCGGCAAGGTAAAGTGGCTTCCCATTCTCATCTACCAAATTCATGTGGTATATTTCTCTTGATAAGAGATTATGTCGTTTTGCAACTGGTGTAATATCTTGTGCATCCAAACTCAAAATCCTGAATCAGAATCTTGCAAAATAAAATGCATAGTTATTCAGATTCACATGGATAAGTAACATAAATTAAATTAGATAATCAAAATATGAATAAAATATGAACTTAATGGATATGGAAAGGGAAAACTCACTAAACTTTGCACAACATTCATTGAAGTAGAATTTGAAGAATTGCATATTTGATATTATAACCTTTTATACCTGCACTTGAGTCAAATGAGTAATAAACACATGTCTACAAGTCTAAAAAAAAATTGAGAACCATATCAGAATCTACTATCCAATATATTTTCAAAATTATTTTATAAGAATAAGGTGAGTTTAAGTAGCATATGTATATTATGAAGTACTGCAATTGTTGTGGTTGAATCTTAAAAGAAGATTTGAGATGGATATATAATTTTAAGCTAAAATAGAAATTTATAGTGTTTTTTAATTAAAATAGTGCGCCATAATAATACAACCACATTGGTGTGTTCTAAGTAAATGGATGCACTGATGTAGATAAACCATGGATGCATTGTTTGGAACATACACAAAAGAAAACATCCGCTATATTTGATAGCATATATTTATCTATGCAATTTCAAATATTGTTGACAATGGTGCACTCAGTATATAAATGCACATTGGTGCATCTGTATTTTTCATGTGCATCAATATGTTTACTATTTTGAAGCACTAGCACACTATGTAATGTGTTGGTACCATATTTGTCCTATGAAAATTTTAGTTTTCAGCAGTGCGCATACAATGAGGGATCTTGGTTCTCGCTGCCAAAATAGCCAAATCCATGAATTTTGGTATCAACCTAGTCAATTTCTTATTGCCTTAAATTTTCATCTTGGTTGTTGGATGTAAATGCTTCATTTAATGGTGAAGGAAAGCGTGTACTATTTATGGTATTTCAATATGCATATTTCGATTTTGTTTTAAAAAAACATCGATGCACATCATCAATTTAATGCCAGGATGTCTCCAAGGTCTATTCAGAGCTATAAGTACTAACTATGTAAGGGTATTTCCTATTGTCATAGTCACGGGGTGCTCCACATATCTTGGACTTGGAAGGGCTTTCACAGTTCCCATCAAGAGCTATACTTTTGAGGTTGTTACTCTTTGGTACAGAGCTCTTGAAGTGTTTTTGGGTGCAAAGCGCTATTCTATGGCATTAGACATATGGGCTCTTGGTTGTATCTTTGCTGAACTATGTAATCTACAAGCGCTTTTTCCCGGAGATTCTCAAATACAACAGCTTATAAGCATATCCACGTTGTTGGAAACTCACAAGTCATTAAGTTCATGAACTACACGTCGAGCAGTGTGGAAAACAAGTTTTAGGATAAAGTAAAACTTGTAGCTATACTTTATGAATCAGGGATATATGTCCTAAACATACCCTTGCCATTCAATGCCCGATTCAAGCATTCATGGAAGAGACCTAGGTTATAATTTAAAAGTTTGAGAAATGTCATTTTGCAGCAGAATATGAGACATTAAGCATTTGGTAAAACACATATCATACTGACATTACAAAGCACCGATAATGGTATGCATAGGATGTCAAAATTCGTATTTTATGGAGTGTAGTGCCGAAATAAAATATTGGATCCAGAATCCATTCAATGTCAATACATAAAGTTTATATATCCTGTGATAATTATAGCCCATGAGGTTTCTATACAGTATGGTTTGTAGTGTATTCAGCAAAGAAAAGATATAAAAATAGTTTCCTGCCATTCACATCATCAAAGTATCCAAACTCTCCAAAGGAAAGGCGCCTAGGTTTCCAAATAAATATTAATGGAGGAGATTGTACACAAAATGAGAAGAAAACATTGGTAATGATTACAAAGTATATCAAGTGTGGTTACATTATTATTGCAAGATCAATTGAATCGTATATGTTCCATGTTATATTTTTATCATTTAGTTAATATGATCTTAGGATCTTATCTGATAGAATAACGTCATGCACAACAATAATCACAAGATACAAGAGACACAAATATTTTTCCTTGGGTAAACCATAAAGGAGAAAACCATGCAACTTCCTCAGATATCGAATGAGCACCAATGGCAAAAGTAAAACCCAAAGACAGAAAGATGATCTCTGACAGTTGTTCTCTCTCTCACTTGTCCGAAATCCTCTTCTCTCACTCATGCGCTACAGTTGAGTGAGTGTGTGTTTCAAATAGAGAGTCTCACTCTCTATTTATACTAGTTTTCCACTTGACAATTACTCACCAGGGACAACTTCTTTAGGAGAGTCTAATAACCCTATTACCCCTCAACTATGGGGACTATTTCCCCGACTTACAATGGAGGGTTAACCTCAATGAATTTACATGAATTTATTATATTAATGATTCTCCTGATAGGAACATCAGGGTACAATGAAATACAATATAATATATACAAGTGAATACATTCCGAAGTTACAAATAATTTAACAATCCCTCTTAACTAGGAAGGTATTCTCTTGACATAGCTCATCAACACAAGTCTTCATCACTGGATCATCATCAAAGTTGGATCATCATCAAAGCTGGATCATCATCAATATCACTTCTCCTAATATCTCGAGCAAATGGTGTTGTCTCTCAATTCTTCTCGTCATAGGAAGTTCTACAAAGCCATCCCTTTTTCATGTTGGTTGTAGGCCTAGCCTCCATGTAGGTCTTCATTAACAGAGCCATCCCTTTTTCATGCTGGATGTACTACCTTTCCCTTGCAAGGACTTCCCCTACAGAGCCAACCCTTTTTCATGTTGGATGCAGCACCTTTCCTCTGAAAGGATTTCCACTACAAAGCTAGCCCTTTTTCATGTTGGATGTAGCACCTTGCCTCTGCAATGATTTCCCCTACATATCCAGCCATTTTTCATGTTATATACAGCACCTTGACTCTGCAAGGATTTCCCCTACAGATCTAGCCCTTTTTCATGCTAGATGCAGCACCTTGACTTTGCAAGGATTTCCACTACAGAGCCAACCCTTTTTCATGTTGGATGTAGTACCTTGCCTCTGCAAGGATTTCTAGTACAGAGCCAGCCCTTTTTCATGTTGGATGTAGTACCTTGCCTCTGCAAGTATTTCCATGGGATTTCCACTATAGAGCCAACAATTTTTCATGCTAGATGCAGCACTCAGCACTTACATCTGACCATGGTAGGAACCAATCCTACCACCATGTCAGAAAGGCATATCACTTATATCTGACCATGAAAGGAACCAAACCTACCACAATGTTAGAAAGGAACAACACTTATATCTAACCATGAGAGGAACCAATCCTACCACCATGTCAGAAAGGCACAACACTTATATCTGACCATGAGAGGAACCAATCCTACCACCATGTTAGAAAGGTTCATGGACTCATCACTTCCCCTTGGAAGGAACCTCGATCTGGAGAACACCAAGCTTCTCCCTGAAGTTTTCAAACTTCACTCTGGCTAATGGCTTGGTCAACACATCATCTATTTGTTCATCCATCGCAACATATTGGAGCTTCACTTCTCCTCTCTGCACCATATCCTTGATATAGTGATATTTGATATCGATATGCTTCGACTTGTCATGGAACACTGGGTTCTCCGACAACTTCACACAACTCTGGTTGTCGCAATATATACAAGTAGCATCCAACTAGAGATCAAACAAATCAAACAGTAGATTCCTCAGACACACTGCCTCACAACTAGCTAAACAAGCTGTGACATACTCTTCTTCGATTGTACTCATTCCACCTAGGAGTGCTTCCTACTAAACCAAGAGATCACACATGATCCCATACTGAAGCATCACCTCGAAGTGCTCTTCCTATCAATGGCACTTCTTACCCAATCTGAATCCACATAACCTTCTAGGTTAATATTTCGATTCTCCTCATACTTGAGCCCATAGTCAACTATACCCTTCACGTACCTCAGAATATGCTTTGCAGCAATTAGGTGAACATGTCTTGGATCTATCAGGAACTGGCTCAATGTGTTCACAACAAAGCAAATATTTGGTCTTGTATTCATCAGGTACATCAAGGACCCAACCATCTGACGATACATCATAGCATCAACCGACTCTGATGAATCATCACTCAATAGCTTCAGGTTCGATTCCATGGGTGTGGTCATGGCCTTGCAATCCATCATCTTGAACCTCTTCAGGATCTCTACTGCATACTTCCCTTGTCCCATGGATATTCCATATGCATTTTGCCACACCTCCATGCCTAGAAATTAGTGCATCATACCCAAGTATTTCATCTTTGAACTCGACAACAAGTCTCCTTCTTGCATCGTTAATCAGTTCCTCTTTACCTATCAGGAATAGGTCATCGACAGATAATAGGAGCATGACTGGACTTCTGCCTTCAACCTTAAAGTAAAGGTTGGAATCTTCTTTACTCTCATTAAATCCTAGATCCATCAGTAATCTTTCCATACTGTCATACCATGTCGAACCTCAGGATCTTCTACAGTCACTCCTTCTGAAGTGGAGAATCATTCTCCCTCTACCTTTCGTACTCTATGTATTGAAACATTTTGTACTGGGGTGGCAAGTAGCTTCCTCTACTACTAATATTATATGTATCCATATAGGGTCACTGGATACCAAGATCCTCTATCTTGAACCTTTTCAAAATTTCTTCTCGCACCCATCTGTGAGCTTTTCATCCTCTACAGGATTTCTCCTTCAACCGTGTAGCAAAGCTTAAGATCTTCATCACTCTAGGTGATCTTAAAAATCCTCATGTATGTGTTATCCCATGGGTGCCTTATGAGCTCGTACAAGGCCTTCTTTAATTTGCACAGATGATTCTGACTATCATGTGTCTTGACTTCCAATGGATGCAAATGTCTCTTCGTAGTCCATGCCTTCTTTTTGTGAGAAGCCTCATGCTACGAATCTTGCCTTGTATCCCACGATGTTTCCATCTACTGCATGTTGGATCTTGTAGATCCATATGGAAGATACTATGGACTTCCCTTCAGGTATTTGACATCACATTCTAGTCATTATTATTTATTTTGTATTATTAGAGTGAATCTTGAACTGTCTTTACTTGTTCTTTGGAACAAGTCTCATGCTTCTTTTCTTGTAGGCGATTGTATGTGATTTTTCCTACAAGTCAAATGCACCAGTTGTATGGTTAGAAACATTTCATAATTCATATTTATAATGTAAAATTCTTATGCATAAATATATAATCATGCAACTATTTTATCTAATACAACATTCATCCATATCTCATGGAAACTTTCTAGATTCCTTCCATCTCTACCATGACATCATTGAGATTGTGCACTAATCCAATCTGTCAGCAAAGAGGTTTCATTCTAGATAAGTAGCAATGGAGATTTGTATAGCACCATGATATACTTACCCATCACATGCATATTAGTAGTATACTGTCATTAATTCAAACATTCTATCATGCATAACACATCAGCTGAATATAAACAAATGCATAACCAAATAATATCATGAAATGACAATTGAATACTTATCTTTTATTTGTTTCGTGGGTAGAATCCTTCTTGAGCCTTCTCCTTCATCATCTTCTTCATTCATGGCATCATCATTTCTTATCCAAATGCTAAAATGGATAAGAGGTTCTTCAAGAATTGAGTTCTTTCATATTCCTCATCACTTGAGGGATCTTCTTTAAATCATGAGAGCTTGATATTCAGTTGCTCCCATCTTCTCTTCTCTTATTATGAGTCAAGCTTCTTCTTGTGTGCACTCTTCCAGAGTCTGTTGAAATTAATCACTTCCTTCTAGCACACATTCCTCAAATGAATGAATCCCATGATCCTAGGAGGCCATTCAAGGTGGTTATAACAATGTCTTATGCTTCTTCTTCTTCTACTACTGCTTCAAGTTGTTCTTTGATTTGAGAGACCCTTGTAAAGTATGACTCTATGGTCTCTGCATTCTGGATATTTGCATTCTTCAACTATTTTCTCAAAGTCATCTTCTAATTTATATTCTTCCCTTCAAATAGCTTGGTCAATGAATCAAACATCTCTTTAGGTTTCTTTAGGGAAGACACTTGTGGTATATGGTGATCCTCGATTGAATCAACAATGATCCTCTTGGCCTTGACCAAGTTCTTCTTTTGCAAGGCTTTAGCCTCATCTCTCTCTCTGGAACTGGAACCTCTCCACTTATGTAGGTGTCCAATTCATTTTCTTAAACAACTAGTGAAATCCTATACTTCCATGCTCGGAAGTTTTCAGCTTCACCAAGCTTGTCATCAAGCTGGTGTGATAGGTCATTTTGAAATGAGAACCTCAAATATAAATAGCAAAAGATTAGATCTTACCAATTTGAGGTGTCTGTCCTAGTTCTGGCTCTGGTTGATCTAGCGTTTGTTAGAAAAACCTTAATTTTCAAATATTGGAATCTTTTAGATTTGATTGGATAGAAGCATGTGCCTCCTAAAGGAGAGCTGAGCAGCATACTCATTTTCCCAAAACTGTGATCAAAACTGCAAAATATCTGATGCCCTAGTTTTCTTCAATTTCTTCTACACAATTTCCTAATATTGTTTCTGAAATATATCCAAAAGTAATATTCCTATGTGTCTAATACTTCTCACTAAGGTAGCCTCATTTGTCCTCTTTCCAAAATCGCAATTTTGAGCAAAATTGGTTTCACCAATTGGGACTTATGAGAATTTTCCCAAGGTGACTTATTTCAGGACTGTTCAACATAGAGAACTTGTACAGACTGCCATGTGTCACTATTTATTCTTCAAGTTTTGAAACATTTAACATAGAAATTAAAGTCTGTGCCCTATCTGGAACATCTTACGAAATTTCATTTGGACCTATGTAGCTCGAGATATAGCAATTTTACCTAGGTGTCCTATTTAGGGATGGATCCTGGGAGAGGTTGGAACCCTTATTTGGAGGAATCATACATCCCATAATATAGCAAATATGAGGTTGAAACTTTTGCATAGGGTACATCAGGAATTTATCTTCAGCCTGTAAAAGTTTAGGCTCCCGAGACTTCTCCAATATCAAGATATAGTGAATGCACCAAAATGACTAGTTTTATTCTTTTAGGGTTTTCTAGTCCGGGGTCAAATTAGGGTTTGACTTTCCTGGAGTTTTACCCAACCAGAAATTTTGATCTTGGTATCTAAATTTTGATTTTGAGGAGGAGATAAATCCTATTTTGGGCTCACTCAAAAATTCCTCTTCTTTGAAAATCCCTAATTTCCCGCAGTAGTGACGGGTCAAAAACTCAAAATGCCCGGAATCAAATTCTGCTTCAACATAAAGATGCACCCTTCAATGGAGATTTATCCAAGCCTCCTTTGCTGATGATCTGTGGAGAGAGACCCAAAAATTAAGAATCCCTAGATTCTGCAGCTGCACAATGTCTTCTTCTTAGGTTAGCTCTGATATGATGTTAGATTTTTACCATTTATTTAATATGATATTAGGATCTTATCTGAGAGAATAACATGCATAGAAATAATCACAAGAGACAAGAGACACAAAGAGTTTTACTCGGGGAAACCATAAAGGAGAAAACCCCGCAACATCCTCAGAGATAGAATGAGCACCAATGGAAAAAGTAAAACCCAAAGATAGAAAGATGATCTCTGATAGTTGTTCCCTCTCTCACTTGTGCGAGATCCTCTTATCTCACTCATGCGCTACAGTTGAGTGAGTGTGTGTTGCAAATAGAGAGTCTCACTCTCTATTTATACTAGTTTTACACTAGACAAATACTCACCAGGGCCAACTTCTCTAGGATATTCTAATAACCCTAGTACCCCTCAACTGTGGGGACTATTGCCCCGAATTACAATAGAGGGTTAACCTCAATGAATTTACATGAATTTATTATATTAATGATTCTCTTGATAGGAACATTGGGGTACAATGAAATACAATATAAGATATACAAGTGAATACATTCCAAATTTACAAATACATCAACATTCCACGGGCCAAGATGCAGGCATTTGTCCAAATTTAAAATCTTCGTGTGTCAATTACCCACAAGTTCAGGTTAAACTAATAAATGATGCAAATGGGAGATGTTTTATGTTCAATATACAAGATCAGTACTTAACCAAAAATCCAGAATCCCGAGATGGTATTAATCATTCATGCATAGGAAATAGATTGGTGGCAGAGTATTACAAGGGAAGAGGAATAGATTCATTTTTTTAGGCATGAGGTGGCCTTCTAATTCAAATCCAGGAAATTTCATTAAAAAGAATCTCACTCCCGTAGTCTCACGATTCCTTGTAATAATTAAATATTGCCTCTATATTTAGTTGTATGTTAAATCTTATCCGGAGAAGCTTGTAATAGCTCGGAAATTGTAATCATTATCAATTGTATAATTGGTAGTGGGAAAGGGGGAGGTGCCAACCTAAGAGGCTATGTGTTTCATTGTAAGGGTTGATTCATTATCAGTCTGATTGTTTCAACCTATTTGTATTTTGAAAGTTTAATGAAGGAGGGCGATCTTATATGAGCCAGTTTATGATTTCTTTTTACATAGATATTGTTTATCCCTGTAATGAATCTTATGATGGGTTATGTTATTATCCTAGTTTATCATTATATATGCCAATGTATGTAACTCTTCATACAGAATGTCTTTCTGTCTGAAAATATCATTATTTATATGATTAACTGTTTGTAATCATATGACACTTTATTTACTGGTTCATACCTTGTTTCTATCTTTATTGGCTTTTTAATGCACCAAGAGAAGAGAGGTGCTCTCTAGCCCATTATGAGGGAGATCCTGTCACGTTAGTCACGTTATTCTAGCCGACATAAATAAAAAATATTAAAAACAATGAAAAATATAAATTACATATAACACTTAAATAAATAAAAAATAATAATTAAACTAGCATAGATCCATTTTAAACCCAGATCTATCAAATTGGATCCCTCTCGGTGCTTGATAGATCTGGGTTTAAAATGGATCTATGCTAGTTATACTTATAGGTCTGTGTTTTAGGCTTATCATCCATCCATCCTTCAATTTCCTCTTCTGCAATTAAAAATCCAGATTCATTCAATTCGAGGTGCCTAGAATTTGTGCTAAGCAGTCGGTACAAAATTTAGGACTAACATAATGTACACACCGACATCCAGAAAATAAAAATAAGACGAATTATTTTCCCATAGACTAGAAAATTTGTTGGAATTCATATTTATACTACGATGGGGGTGAATCAATATAAAGCTCGGATTAAACAATTTTTCACTTAATAGATTAAAATCCAAAAAAAAATTGTCAAAATAGAAAAGGACACAATTGCGCAAAGAATTTGTAAAGTAAATTTATATATTATTATATATATAGAAAATTGATTACATAGGTAGGAGACACCTATATCCAAATGTGAGCACCAACTCACTTCAGACACCAATCTTATTGGGACACCAACCCCACATGCAAGCACCTGCTTATTAATTACAAGAGCCAACTTGTAAGGACTTCAATCTTCTGTGTAAGAACCAACTTGTTGACTTTAGAAGCTGACCTGAATGGATAATAGTCCTTTTGGTCAAGCTCTAACTCGTAGTGTTCAAGCACCAACCTGAATGGAGACTACAATCTTCTCTTCTAGTTATTCAACACCAACATAAAGGAAGCTACAACTCATTGTTATGTGTTTTCCTGCACCAACTAGAAGTAAGATACAACTTCTTGTCCTTTCCCCTTATTGGAACCCTAAGATAAATAAAATTTATAACAAAAATTGTGTTTTTTAATCTGTGATCTACATTTTCTGAGATCTGCATTTGTGTCTTCTGAGATCTGTGTCTTCTTCACTATCAACAATCAACTATTTGTGATTGCATCTCCTGCAACATCAACACTTTGCATCAACAATCTATGATCTGAGATATGTGTCTTCTATAAATTCTTAGCAATTTTTGTGATCTACAACTTCACATGTATATCTCCTTCACACAACCCAATATTGGGTACCATTATATTTTTTTCACTGTTTATTGTTCTTCTTAATGTATTTTGTGCATTCATCTCTTTACTGTATAAAATTCTTCTAGATCAACAATCCATTGATACCTCAGAATTATAAGCTTACTAAATCAAAATATTACATCTTCTTCAGCTTCAAACTTACATTAACATTTCCATATCTTGATTATTCATATATTCTTTCTCAAGAGATGTGTTCACACATTGGAATTTATTTGATTCAGTGATTCCTATACTTCCTTACTTGTTGATTAATCTAACCACTTCATATTATTTTTCATTGGCGTACATCTTAGATAATTTATCCTTGTGCGGATTTGTGAACTTAAGTCCAATGACTTGGTGGTATATGCGCATATGGGTCCCATATCTTGGTAGGATTTGCACACTTCTGAAACTTCCACACTTATTCTCTATATACTTATTCAAATTTTATTTTCATATATAGAGATTCAATGCTTGATTGATCTTGCATACTACTGAGACTTGCATACACTTTTATATATTTCTTCAAACCATATTTTTACTCAACATCATCGATTGTAACATTTAAGTTTAAAAATATTCAAGACTTTATGATTCATGACATTCATCAACATGTTTCTTGTTTGAAATCAAAATCCATCTTATTTTTTTACAGTAATGACAATACCAAATTTCAAAAATCTACTTCTTTGTCATTTATGTCAACACAAACTTAAACTAAGATACCCCTAAATATGAGCTCTTCTTCTGTGCGCAACATGCTCCCCTTTTGTTCATGAAAAAAATATTTCCTCCTTAGAATTTAGCATTTCTCCCCCTTTGACAACAATGGCAAAGGGATTCCACTCCTGATTATTAGAATCCCCATGGATTCATGCTTCTCAATACCTCTTTCTATCATTTCTACTACACCAGAAATTTTTTCATGTCGCAGATACCTCAAATCATTGTGGAATGGGAATTACTCCTAGTTTCCTTCTGCGATACTCAAAATTATCTCTTGGAAGTGTCTTTGTAAATATGTCTATGATTTGTTCCTTTGCTCGCACATAATCCAACTTGACAACATTTTCATTAACTTGTTCTCTTACGAAATGGTATTTTATGGGAATATGTTTAGTTCTAAAATGCATTACCGGATTCTTGGAGATGTTTATTGCATTTGTGTTGTCACATAAAAATGATGTGGGATGATGGAATTCCACTTGGACATTCTTTAACATGTGATTCATCAACAGGACTTGCGCGCAACAGGTTGTTGCAACAATATATTCTACTTCTACTTTATACTATGATACTGAGTATTTCTTTTTGCTCAACCAAGATACTAGGAAATTTCCCAACAAAAAAATTGTTCCACTTTTACTTATTCTATCATCAATACTCCTTCATAGTATGCATTTGTGTATCTACTACTATCATATCATCACTTTGTGGATGCCACAAACCAAGATCCAAGGTTCCTTCTATTTATCTGAAAATTCTCTTCACTACTTGGATGTGAGTTTCCTTAGGACCTACTTGAAATCTTGCAACTATACCTATTCATTGCATTATATCTGGTCATGATGCAGTTATTTACAACAAACTTTCAATAATTGACCTCTATAGTTTTTTATTTACTTCATTTTCTTCATCTTCCTTGCTCAATTTGCACCCTGTAATCATGGGTGTACACACTAGTTTGCAATCTTCCATGCTAGATATTTTCATCATTTCCTTCAGATAATTAGTTTGAGAGGCGAAGATAACATAATTTAGTTGAGATATATGTAGCCCTAATAAAAAATATAGTTCTCCAAGAATGGACATTTCAAATTCCTGTTGCATGTTCAGAGAAACATTTTGACTTAGATTGTTGTCATCACTTCTAAATATAATATCATCCACATATGACTCGACCACAATAATATTTTCATGCCCAAACTTTATGTATATATTATTATGTACACAACTCTTTTTGAAGCCTTGTTGTCACAGATACTTTTCTAGTCTTGAATAAAAGGCTCTATGTGCTTTTTTAACTCTATATAGAGCCTTTTTTTAATTTGCAGATGTAGTCCTTATTATTTGAGAGAAAGAATCCTTCTTGTTGTTCTATGTATACTTATTCTTCTAGTTCTCCATTTAAAAATGTTGATTTTAGATCCATTTGATATACAGTGATGTTTTTGGAGAAAGTGCATGCCAGGAACATCATGATTGCTTCTATTCATACTACAAGGTAAAAATTTTCTTCAAAATCTATTCCTTACACCTGTGTGTATCCCTTAAACACTGACGTCTCCTTGTTTCTAACCACTTGTCCTTCCCCATTTAATTTTTTCCTAAAGACCCATTTGGTCCCAATGACATTTTTGTTTGATTTAGTTCTCCTTTTATGGATTTGACCCAGTACTCATCAATTTTGGATTCATCAAAACTATTAGGTTCTATTTGGGACAACAACGAGAAGTGTACTTCTTCTAAAATATTTTTCAAATATTTCCTTATTGTTTCTACACCAACATTTTTATCTCCAATAATTAAGTCCTCGAAATGATTCTTTTGGAAATATTTGGAAGGACCTATGTACCAGGTCTTCTCTTCTCTTCTGGTTCATCGTGATTTGCTTCTTCTTGTTGTTCTCTTAGAGCCTCTTATTGTAGTTGGTATTCTATTGATTTTTTAGATATTGATTGATTAGCATCATATACTCTTATGTTTTTCAACTCTTTATCTACCTTTACATTTGGACTTTCTACCATCTTGTTTAGTCTTAGGTTGTAGAAATTGTATGCTTGCTTCTAGTTGCATATCCAAGAAATATTCCTTCATCATATCTGGAATCAAAATTTCCCAAGTTCTCATCATTTCTATTAATATAGAATTTTCTTCCAAATATCCTGAAATGCTTAAATTTTGTATGCATGCCTTTCCATAGTTTGTAATGGGTCATGACGGTACTAATTCATAGTTGTCTCCTATTTAAAATATGAATGGAAGTGTCAATATCTTGGGTTTATAATATTCCATATAGTTTAGAATCATTTGACAATGTTCTATCCATATCCTGTACCATTTTGTTTTTTTCTTTCTGCTACTCGATTATCTTTTACTATGTGAATTAATTGACGCATATGTCCTTTAAAGATGAAGTGAAGCAGAAATAGTGAATTTGGACTCCAAAGTCCAATGATATATACAATGTCCTTTATGCAGATTTAAATTGTATCTTTCCTATTATTTCAGGTTATGTCTCATCATTTGACAGAATACTAGCAATTTGGAATTTTCTATTTGCACTTCCTATTTTGTCATATTTGAGTCTTACACGTATCCCTATAAATGTAAATTCTTTTAACATGAAAATAATTGCTTATATTTAGGCAATATTCATCAACCAGACTTCACTAGCTAATTGTGCATGTATGTGATCATCTTAAATCATCTCCCAAGTTTACAATCATCAAGGTAGTTCCTGTAGTGGGAAGGGTGGCATCACAAAAGCATGAGCACGTTTTAAAGCAAAGGCCACATTATAGTTGGGACACCAGGGTGACTATGGGAACTTATGGTTGGTGAGGAAATACACCTTATTGAGGTTGGTAATTTTCTCACTTTATAAAAAGTGTAATTGATGTCAACTATTGCACCTAGAAATCTCACATTGCTTATCAGCCTTCATGAGAACTTCACATTGCCTTTCAACCTCCCAAAAAGCCTGGCTTGAGTCAGCTTGGTCACTTTTTTCCTAGACCTAGAATGGGTGACGCCTTCATATTTTTTACACAGAGGATCGGTGACGCCTATCACAGTTGACCCATAAGCGTTGTTGTCTCCTTTCTTTGGAAAAAACCCTAGATCGACACTTTTGACAGTTTTTGTAAGAGCGTAAGTGGTTAGAAAATGAGAAAAAAGAAGTTTCTGGAAGCTTCCATGTGGAAGCCTCCATGGGGTTAGTTCCTATATGCTCGGGAGAGGTGGAATTCACCTTCCTCACCTATAGGGATCTCATTCTATCATTTTTCCAAGTCATCTCTTGAGTTCTAGGACTATAAATGAAGCCTTCATGATGGGAGTGGAGGAGGCCAAGAAAAGCACCCGTATGCTATTAATTTGAAGTCTGAGTCAAAGGAAAAGTAGAGTTAGCTTATGGTTGGAGAGGTCTTCGTAGTCATAGGAGATTGTAGACATTCTTGTTGAGATCGAAGCCATCAACATCAAGGCTTTTTGGTTGTACTTCTTTCTCATCCATATATTAATACAAAGACATTTCCCTTTCCTATATGTGATTGTATTGATTGTAATTAGATATTATTGGATTCCTTGATCACCAATATGAATAGTCAATTTATCATGATGTTCTCATCCCTTTTGTTTATCTTGTGACCTATTTTGCAGGTACTGAGTCACTCTTGAACATGGCACTCATTGCATATGCATTTCAATACTTGGGTAATCCCTTTGTCATCGAGTCCTGTTGATTCCATGAGTCTTGGTACTTCCTTTGAGTTGTCCAAGAATACTCCCGTTGTCACTTGTATTGGGGGATTGGTATCATTCTCATGTCAATACTGCTAAGTCATGACATGCCCATGTTCAAGAGAATTTTGGTCACCCTTTCAATGTTTGTAGTTAGTATACCTTCTATCATGTTGTTCATCCCTAAGTCAGACTCGTGTATCACTCTGTTGTCCAGTTCACTTCAAAACATCTATGATCATGTATCATGTAGATGATGGGGGATTCATCATGGCCCTCCTTCGACGGGTTTATTCCTAACAAATTCAAATCCTTATCTAGGAATTAGAATTAGAAACCAAGTCAAGTACCTTGGGCTTGCATGCCTTAATCGTGGGTTACCTTGCTTTCAACATGAGTTTACATCATTGGCTCTTGATTGAAAGATCTCATCGATTGTTCGACTCCAAGTCCTTTATTCACATTCGATGATATGTACTAAGATACCTTGGGAATCATTGACATCAATGGTGATTTCCCTTGCAACTTTTAATAGTTTACATTATTGACTTGTAATCAAGTGGTTTCTACCATGTTCGACATCAAGACATTGTAATCACATGGTTAGATTCATATAATTGTGGGTTTAGCTTGAAGAACCTAGCTTGTCAAGTATCTTTTCCTAGGTTGCGATGGAGTTTGATTCAGTCATATTACATGTATCCACATTTGTATTGGTCATGGCTGTGTTATCATCTCATCATGGACCTACGCTTGTGTTTAGTAGCCATGATTGTGTTCATTCAGTCTCTACTACCATGGATCTGCATTGTATTGGTCGGTAGCCATGTTATGAGTTATATGATATTTGAGTCAATGATACTGCAGCAGCTTCCAACCAACATCCTTGCCTTAGATTTCTTCACTTTACAAAGCATTCACCTATCGCATTCCTCTAACTTCAATGCTTTGGGGGGCATTATGTTAAACTGAAATCTTGTACTCTTGATCCATGTGTCAACTCTTTGCCTAATCCCCAAGTTTCTCTCTGCTAAACTGGATTGATGTTGATATTTTCCTAATTCCCCCCCCCCCTTTAGGAAGGATGACACTCTTGTCCTTCATGCTAGCAGTGCTGAAGGCTATTTTTCCCTTCATTCTAGGGGCGCCAATGTTGGTGCTCTATATCCCACTGCTAATAGCATCGATGGTGCTTTTTCCCTTCCTGATAAGTGCATTGGTGGCGTTTTGAGGGTAAAAAACGAATATTCGAGACACTTCTCGAAGGTGGATGAGGTGGATGTCTATCCCTATCATTTAGGTTAGGTGGAATTCGGTTCTTAACCTATAGGGAAGATCCCTTTGATCCCTCCTCATAATCCTCAACCTATTCTATCCCTTTAGCCTTATAAATTGAACCCTCTCTCCATTTGGAAGGGAGGAAGGACTATGGTGCTATTATTCTGGTGGAATTTCTAGGTGATCCCTATCATTATTTGGAGGCTTGGATTTGGCTTGGATTGTTGGATGGAAGATTGCAGCATTAAGGCTAGGTTGTGATGTTCCTTCTTTATGTAACTCTATGCATATCCTTGATTACATTAATACAAATCTCTTTCCATAAATGTTATTGTGTTAATAATGTTTAGAGATTTCTTCATTAACTGTTACCTTATATCAATTATATGTTTGGATATGCATATACTGTTTGCTTGTTTCCACTTGCTTGATAGGGTTTTGTAGCTGAAGATCTGAATATTTTGGAGCTTGGATCAACAAAGAGAGAAGAGGATCTGCATATTTCAGGTAGGTGATCTATCCGTTACTTTGCATTTCCATTTGATCTAGGAAAGTGGGTTGTATTTTGTATTTGATTTGTTCTAGATCCACTTGGACTAAGGACATCTAGCTTAATTCTGATTGAGTAGATTTATCCGATAACATCAACATAATTGGATACATATTGATTTTTATTGTTTGCTTTTGCATCTACAATCCTTATCTTTCTTTGTTTGATGAGGTTGACCAAATGGTAGAGAAAGGTCACTTTCATGAGCTTCAATATATTATTGGGATTCTTCCAATGGCCTCAGATCATTCTCCAAAATTTGTGGGCTCAGATGGCACACAACTTTAAAATTATTTAAGTAATAATAACACAAAGTACAATTTTGAAAGAAAATGAAGGCAGACATCTGTATTTTCAGCTACTATAGCATTGACTACTAGTTTTTGAGAGAATATTAACATAGGTCATTATGGTTCAAAGATAGGGGCTATGGGTTACAATGATTCATTTACAATGCTATTTGAAAAATCAGGTTTATTGGAAAAAGCGGTAATTGTTGATTTGACATCATCAAGTATTGTAGCACATAAACTGGAAGAGTCGGTAATAGAGTTGTTTCTACTATTGAAAAAAAAATTATGCTTAAGCTACTCATTGATGAAATTTAGGTGTGGAGATGTGTTTAAATTAGTGATTTACTTCTTTGGTGATACTGATGTATTGATGTTGTTTGGAAATGCCATTCCAACTAGTATTTATGAATTTGGTACATTGAATCATACAGGTGCAGAGAAGAAGAAAAAGATGCATATTTGTACTATATTCTCAAGGTTCATAAATGTGGTCGTACTATTGTTTTTTTCACTTCAATTGCAACATTGCAATGAATTTCTACAATCCTACGCATTTTAGAAGTCATTTCCTGGCCTTTACATGCCCAAATACAGCAGGGGGTCCATTTAAAGTGAAGCTATCTTGGAAATGATAATTTATGTTTAGGGTATAGTGTTTCTTAAATTGGATAGGTTATCAAATAGATAAATTCAAAATGTATCCTCTGGAAATATATCAGGCTTCATTCTGGTGTTGCTTTTGTTGGTTCATGCTATTGATTTTATTTTAAATAAGTGTGCCATAGAAGGATCAAGTCAAGCTCTATCAATCCACAAGGAAGTTATCTCCAATTTGTATGGTTATCACGGTACATCCAAAGGTATTGAACACATCATGAACCCCACATCAAATGAAACTCCCTCAAGCATTGGGTAATAATTTACAAAGTAACCTCAAAATCTAACAGTTTAGGTGGGTAGGGTGACCTGTAGGTTGGCCTAGGTCATGAGAGGACGGTGACAAATCTAATGGTTTGGGATTTGGAAAAGAGAGTAAGTGTTTGGAAAATTGATGTAGTAAACCATTTCGGTTGATCTAGTTGCAAACCGTAATAAGCATAAATTCTTGGAGGTATTTTAGATAGGTTGACCCTGATATGAAGTCTGCATTGTGTCAAGAGTGAAAAAAACATCCAGGTTCATGGAAGATAAACTCCCTAACATGACTACAATTCACTCTAGTGATGGATATAATTTCATTGGGAGGTTGAGGAAGTCCACCCATATTAGGAAATCCAACTAGGAAATGTTTTCAGTTGAGATTTCATGGGTGCAATGGAAAACAACCACCAAGGTATTCAAAGTTATAGATCCAATGATATCAAAGCAATATTTCTTGCACCCATGTTGGGGTACTAAAATGAAACACAAAAAAACTTTTCATTAGCTTATGGGTTTGAGTTCATTTCCAACCTTGCAACTCCCACACCTTTTGAATCCAATTTGGAATGATTGACTCAAGGAGAATACACCATACAAAATATTCTAGGATGGATCCTCCCTTGAATGAATTACATAAGAGAATCAGTAAATTCAATATTAGGAGGAAATTCATTACCATGTGATACACCTTAGAGACAAATTTTTGGTGGAATTTTGGCACCATATCCACTCCCCATACTGGTAGACGAACAAAAATTGACAATGACTTTTTGGATGAGGCCATAATGCCTCCCTTTTGATAAAAAGGTTGTAGTTGCACAGGAAATCCATACTGCATTTAATGTGAAAAAACCAAAAAATAACACAGCAATAACTATGCAACAATCCCTTGGATTGCTATCTTTTAGGCCATGGTTCAAATTCTTAAAACCCTAGCTCTCTTTGTTTTTGTCAACATTTAGAGTTAGTTCTTAGACAAACAATTTCTTGCTCGGGAATTATCTTTTTCCTCCTACGATTTGAATACTTTTTGGAAAATATCCCAAGAAATGGCCCATCCCCCAACAAATTATGCCCCTAAATGTTGTATTGTCATAGTAAAATGATTGAAACCATTGCATTCCATCATATTCAAGGATCACCATCTCTTGAAACATTTTCCATATAGACAAGGAAGGTCAGGACTAACCTTGATCAAGGTTACACATAACACTGCAACTCATGACATACTTCCTCATGGTTTTGCACCTTCCAAGTAGTCATGTTCTAGCTCTGATTAAGACTACATGCATGATACAACTCACAAAGAGAGTCACAAACTGGGCACCTCAAGTACACCTATCAGGGATGACACCAGGTTCAAGAATACCATCATTGGCTTCACAAGGGTTACAAGTGGAAACACATTATATTAGGGGTACAATAGGCCCTATCTCTCTCAACACAAGGATACAATATCCCTAAGGGCCAACATAGACCTATAGTACTCAATCTAGGGATAACATAATCTAATCCAAGCCTTACATCAGTAGGTTCTTCATCTTCTATATTCCCTTTATTTCTAGTCCATTCATCTTTTAATCTCTTCGTATGTGTGCCCTAAGGGCAAGTAAATTTTGATGGACAAATATGCTCATATAAAACTCAATCATCTCGTAAGGAATATTATTTGTTGCTAGGGTTTTTATTCCTTGAAATATTTTCCCTAGGGTAAATATCTTGAGTTCTTGTGGATGGTCATATTCTTTTATATTGGTTATTTACTGTTCATTTTACTGTTGTTATACAATCTCAGATTTACAAGCTTTAAAGTCTATTGAAATTTAAAAAGACGATCACCACTATCAAATCAGATATGTTATATTAAAATTTAACATAATAAACATTTAACTGGACTTGAAGGGAAATTCATAACAAAGGATAAAATATGTTAGAAAATTAATCCACCACTTAGTACCTTATTCTAATTCCTTAGTCAATTTCATTTTCATTTGTGCATTAATACACTATGGTTTGGACTTAGGTAGCTTAATTGGGCAAAATAACCAGTTAAAATGGAGCTTTCACACCTACATGAGTGCTCCATCTCAGTCAAACTCCACATGTGCACCCTCATTTATTTTTGGTGCACTCCCATTCATTAAATTTGGATATTTTGGTTGACTAGGAGCTAGGGGTGGATTTAACCCATTTTTGGATTGTTTTGAGCATTTAATGCCCACCTAGAGGCTCTCAATCACCTTATTTTGCACACCAACACATTAAAAGGAGTCATCATTGATCCAAGTCACTTTAGGCACACCCTCACCTCCATTTTTGACCATTTGGGTTGAGTTGGAGCGAGTTTGGCCCACCTAGGGGGGATTGAGGCCAATTTGGCCAATTTCACATGTACACTTGTTTTGGGCTTCCTAATCCTCACGAACCACTTCAGATGTAATATATACATGTTTGTAACATATTCAAATGTTATATATTCTGATAATAACCAATTTCAATTCACATTGCATGTGTAAAATTGTTCTTCTTTCATGTTTTTTTGGTGTGTTTTCAAGTAATTCGATTTGTGAGTTTATATAAGGATCATAGATATTAATGTAGATCAAAATTCTCACATGGTATCATATTTGAGTGTATTTTAGTGAGTTTCATATCAATCTTTAGTGTTTGAGTTGCATCTTTTATAGAAATTCCAGATAAAATTAAGTGTTTTTTGCAAGACTTTCAGCGATTTTCTCACCATTAGCACAAGAAGAAATGGAAACAAACCACACATTGCTTACCCCCTTCAATTTATTCACATTAGAGGAAATTTGAGGTCTAAAATGGGCCTCCTAAGGAAAATAATAGTTATTAATTTTGGAGGAAGAATGAAAAAAAATACTTTTTTTGTTCGTATTTTTTACATATCTCCCAATGTTTTTACTCAAATTCCAAGCAAGAGAGATCGTTGGATGTGGAATTAAATTCCTCATCCAATGAGCTCTCTTGCTTGGAATTTGAGTAAAAACAATGTGGAATTAAATTCCTCATCCAATGAGCTCTCTTGCTTGGAATTTGAGTAAAAAAGTAGTTTTCGAAAATACGAACAAAAAAAGTAGTTTTCTTTTATGACAAATATGTCAATTCAACCATTATGGTTGACTCATTTTATTGAAATTCTATTGGTTCTTGAATTCCAACTCACGAAATTTATTGTTGGCATGTTTTCTTATAAGGCCCATTTTAGACCCCAAATTTCCTCGAATGATTGGAAGGTAGAAATGGTTATTCAGTTGAGATCTAAGGGTCTCTACAGAGTTACCATGGGCACAAAAGTGGAGCCAAACTCTGCTGTATAGAAAGCCAAGTACTTCAATAGATTTGATGAAGCCTATGGATTTCTATGCCTGATTGTTTCAAGAGAGATATGATTTCATATAGACATTTTGACAGCCCCAAATGAAGTCTGGGTTAAACTAGAATCACTCTTTGGGAAAAATGATGAATTGAGAAGACATCATCTTGAAAACGAGCTCATAAGCATGATCCCAACACATTTTGAAGCTATATAGGAGTTCTTCACAAAGTTCAAGTCTCTAGTGCTTTAGCTGAAGCAATGTGGGATTGAGTAGAAATAATATCAGTTGATATTGTCCATCCTTTCGAAGTTAGGACCAGAATTTGTAGTGTTTGTAAGCACCTTTCATTATGGCTAATTGACACTTTGAAAATGGAAGATTCCAACACTAGCCAGCTTCATGGAGTTCCTCACCCAGGAGAAAGACAAGATAGTTAAAATGGGCCCAATCAAAGCTAAATATCAAGCTTTGGCCATGGGTGTTTCGAATTCCTCCAAGGGAAAGCAAAAGGAAAATAATTCGAAGCAGCCAGAGAAGAGGAAATCTGATAAACCCAAATCCACTAATGGGGATTTGAATCCTCCTAAGAAGAAGGAAAAGAAAGGGAAAGAGAAAAAAAATGCACATATTTCCACAAGGAATGGAATCTAGAGAGATCCTGCATGAAGAAACCCATTGACAAGATGGTGCAGCTGCTGGAGAAAATAAACATCCCTATCCTAGATGGCACAAGGAAGAAAGATGGAACCTCTAGCTCAGATAACAAGGAGAAATGTCATGCCTTGGCAGCAGGTAATTATAATTCATCAACCTTCATTATTTATTGAGGGGAATCTAGACACATAGTTTCCAAGAGAGATCTCTTCTCCTCCATGCATTTGAATAGTGGCCCAGTAGTTCGAATGGGAGATGACTCTGAAATCCAAAACAAAGGAGTTGGTAGGATTGATTTGGAGCATGGTTGTTTCACTGATGTGCTTTATGTACCAGATTTGGCAGCAAATTTTTTTCCATCGTATCATATGACCCATACAGGAGAATCCAAGAGAGTAACATTTACTTTTGACTTGGTAGAGATAGCAGAAATTTCATCAAACCAAGTTTTGGCAAATGGGTATGTAGACCACCAAGAGAGGATGTACAAGTTCTCGAATTTTATCCCTTGTTCCAGTGACCAAGCGCTCCTCTCTCATGCAAATTAGACCTCCAAGATATGGCATGAAAGTTTTGGACACATGAACTACAAGTATCTCCAAGCACTGCACAAATATGAGATGGTGGAAGGTCTTCCTTCAATCAAATCTTTGAATGGAGCTTGCATTGGCTATGTAGTTGGGAAGCATCCAGAGCATAGTTATGAGAAGGGGATCACAAGGAGAGCCACAAAACCACTTGGGTTGGTACATTTAGACCTCATTGGTCCTCTACCCACTCCATCCTATGGTGGATCAAGGTATGTACTCACCTTCATTGATGACTACTCGAGATTCTGCTGGGTATACATCCTAAAATTGAAATCTGAAGTATTTGAGCAATTGAATATTTGGAAGGCCTTAGTAGAAAATCAAAGTGGGCATAGGAAAAAAATCCTTAGGACTGACAATGGGAAGGATTATGTCAATAAAAATATGCATCATCTTTGTGAGGAATGTGGCATTCAAATGCAACATTCAACTCCTACGCACCACAACAAAATGGTGTGGCAAAGAGGAAAAATAGATCTCTCAAAGAGATGGCCACATGCATGATTGAGTCAAGGGATATAAGTCCCAATATATGGGATGAGGCTATTAATTTTTCTGCATATATACAGAATAGGGAATTCCACAAATTAGTCAAAGTAAAAACCCCCTACGAGGCATGGTTTGGCCATAGACCAAATGTCTCAAATTTCAAAATTTTTGGATCAAGAGCATGGGCTCAATTTCCTTCAGAAAAGAGGAAGGCTTTGCAGCCACAAAGAAAGGAACGCATCATGGTTGGTTATGGTGAGGAAACAAAGGTTTATAATATATTTTACACATCCACACTCAAGACTTTCATTGAGAGGAGTGTGCAATTCGAAGAGGAGATCATACCATATTTTGAGCTTGCACCAGGGGAATGCTCTTCTCCTCAACACCTTAATTAAGTAAGTGATTATTCATGCTCTGTATTTTCTGATAATTGTGATAATGATATGGTTTTATATGAAATTTTTGTATATGAGTCACCATCAAATCCCAAGTGGGCTGAAAAAATCAAACAAGCTACAGGGGAATTGGAAGGCAATCCCCAAGAGCCTAGGAAGACTAGATCTCAATCTAAAAATGCTTCCTATGCAAGTGAAAGTGCTCTTGCTGAGCACTGTTATATGATGATTGGATATGATCCACACTCATATCAGGAGTATTGGTTCCCCTTCCTCCCAAGAGGAAGCTTGTGTAATGCAAATGGATATTTCGAACAAAACTTGTTGTTGATGTTTTAGATGTGAAGTACAAGGCCAGATTATTTTCTAAGGGATAATCTAAATTCCAAGTTGTGGACTACACCAAAACCTTTTGCACCGGTTGCAAAGATGGATTCAATAAGACTAGTTCTAGAAATTGCAGCTAGTAAAGGTTGGCAAGTGCACCATATGGATGTCAAGAGTGAATTCTTACATGGTGAGCTATAGGAGGAGATCTACATGAAGCAACCTGAATATTTCCAAGAGGATCATTCACTTGTTTGCAGGTTGAAGAAATCACTATATGGACTCAAGAAATCCCTTAGGGCTTGGTATGCAAAAATGGATGCTTTCTTTCTCTCAATTGGTTTCATTCGATGCAAATCTGATCCAAATGTGTATTTGCAGAAACATGATGGTGTTTTTCAAGTTATTTTACTGTATGTATATGACCTCTTAATTACAGAGAGCTTCAACAATCAAATCGGATCAATCAAGGCATTCCTACACAGTGAATTTGCAATGACGGATCTAGGATTGCTAAGGCAATTTTTTGGATTGCAGATTGAGAAATATGAAAGAGGCATCATGATGAGTCAACCTAAGTATGCTTCAGGCCTACTAAATAAGTTTAATATGGCTAATTTTAAGGCATCCAAGTTCCATTTTCTTTTTGGCATTAAACTAACTAAATTTGGTGATTCTCCTTTGGTGGATTGTACATTGTACAGGAAGCTAGTTGGTAGCTTGCTCTACCTTACACATAATAGACCTGATTTTTCTTATGTCGTAGGGGTTGTAGCAAGGTATATGCACCAGCAGGGTGATTTTTAGGGGTGAAATTTGGCCAATTGGCTATTTTTTGGGTTTTTTTCAAAAAATAAATTCGTTATTTGGTCATTTTTAGTGTCTAATATCGCCTATATTTACATAAAATATGTTTTTTATCATAATATTCTCCAAAATTTACACATTTAAGTGTTAATTGTATGTTTCATATTTAATATTCACCTACCTATCTATAAACATGTTTTTTTCAATCCAAAACAATCGCCTAGAATACTATACTTAAGTATAATATTAGAATCCTTAAAAAATACCCTGTGCACCAGCCACATGAGCTCCATTGGAAGGTATCCAAAAAGATCCTCCAATATGTCCAAGGAACCAAGAGTTTTGGGGTACACTATGCAACTAGTTCTTCACTTCAACTAGCTGGATTTTCTGATTCGAATTGGGCTAGAGATCCCACTGACAGAAAGTCAACTTCAGGTTTTATTTTCATGGTTGCTAAAGGTCCTATTTTCTGTTCTAGTAAGAAACAACATACAATTTCTCTTTCTTCAGCAGCGGCCGAGTACAGGGAGGCAGTGAATGCAGCCACACAGTGTGTTTGTTGCAAGGAATTTTTTGCGAGTTTGGTGTTGCTATTGATTCTCCTACCAACATTTGGGTGGAAAATCAAAGTGCCATCAAGATATCTACTGATACAGTTCAGGAGAAAAGAAAAAATCATATAGATATCCATATGCACTACATCTAGGGATTAGTTCATGACAGAGTGATTTCCTTGTAGTATTTCCCATCCATCGAGCAAACTGTCGACATATTCACCAAGAGTTTCACTGAGAAGACCTTCACTCACTTGAGATATTTGCTTGGAGTGAGTGATGGATGGTGATTGTTGTTATTTTTTGTAGGTTTTCATCCCCATGTCCATTCTTGAGGGAAGGTTTTGTCCCATGAGGTTTTTCTTCTTTTCCTCACTTCACATGAACAAATAAAATTTCGGTTATGTATTGAGGTGACTTGAGCCTTTGTTTCCAAGGCCTCCCACTTTATTTCATGAGTTGTACTAAGTTTTTGGTTAAGGGGAGGTGTTAGAACAGTAATCTGCCACCTAGTACCTTAGTCTAATTTCTTATTCAATTTTATTTGCATTTGTGCATTAATACACTATGGTTTGTACTTAGGTAGATTAATTAGGAAAAATAACTAGTTAAAATGGAGCTTTCACACCTACATGAGTGCTCCAGCTTAGTCAAACTCCACATTTGTGCCCTCATTTATTGTTGGTGTGCTCCCATTCATTGAATTTGGCTATTGTAGTTGACTAGGAGTGCTAGGGGTGGATTTAGCCCATTTTTGGACTGTTTTGAGCATTTAATGCCCACCTAGAGCCTCTCACTCACCTTATTTTTCACAACCATGCATTCAAAGTAGTCATCATCTCTCCAAGTCACTCTAGCCACGTCCACACCTCCATTCGTGACCATTTGGGTTGTGTTGGAGCGAGTTTAGCCCACATAGGGGGGATTGAGGACAATTTTTCCAAGTTCACATGTACACTCATTTTGGGATTCCTGAGCCTCATGAAACACTTCATATGTAATTTATACATGTTCTTAACATATTCACATGTTAGACAGTCTGATAATAACTAGTTTCAGTTCACATTGCATGTGTAAAATTGTTGTTCTTTCATGTTTGTTTGTTGTGTTTGCAAGTAATTCGATTTTTGAGTTTCTATAAGACTCCTAGATATTATTGTAGATCAAAATTATCACAACATCAAATATAGATTCCATCCTTGTGAGCTCTTGAATGGTTATTGTTGTGTCGTAATTTCTAGAATCCTGAATTTATATTTAATACCTTATAATATAACTAGTATTTGATACATAATAATAAAATATTCATGGAATTATTAATATGTTAATAATCCATGACCATTCACCATTATTTTTCCAAACGCATACAATGTATTTATTTATAATCCCAAAACTATTGTATATTCATCCTCCAATCATTTGGTACAAAGTAAAGGGAAAGAAACTAGACCTGTATGGACATTTGCTTGAACCACTGCAATAAGTTTTCATCTTTAATATTCTTTGATAAAATATACACATCGATAAATCATTACTACATCATACATAATTTTTGTCTTAAATAAAACATAACTCTCGTCATTTTCATGAAAAGAAGACATGCACCATTTCTTCATTCAGCTAGAAAATGTTACCATGTTATAAATCCCACTTGTTAAAAAATATAATTTGTAAAAGATAATTCACTAAGATGCATGTGAATTACATAACTAAGTAGTAAAAGGGTGCATTAAATCCATTAAAATAAAAATTATTTACTATGAGGAAGACAATGATTCATTATGAGGAAGCCAATGATTCACTATGAGGAAGCATGTTTTAGACATAGCCATTCCAACTGAAGTTACATTTCACCTTGTAGAAAATTTCTCCCTTAAGCACAAGTTCGTGATCAAGGTTAAAGTCCCAAGGAACCCTATTATGCCTATGCTGAACTATGACATTCCTTGGGGGTTTTTTGATGGGGTTAGCCAAGGTCATAACCCAAAATGTGGCATTGAAGTGGTTCTGCAGTTATCCTAGTCCCCCTATTATCATGTCAAGTTTGTGCTAGGGGGCATTTATAACACCAAAGCTAAATTATTATCCAAGGTAATAACCCCAAATGTGTCATTGAACTGCTTATGCATTTATCCCAATCCTACTATTATCATTTCAAGCTTTCCCCATGGGGCGATTTAACACTAAATCTAAATTCTCAGCTCTTTGGACCCTTCTCCATTTCGTGTCCATTCCTAACATAAATAAACTACAACTCTTGGGAGACTCAAAGACTTATGGAATGGACAAAAGGAAAAATTAAGGTGGAAGTGGCCTGCTTGGCGCATTTATTTTAGGATATTAAGGCATCTCTTCAATATTTGAAATGGACATCTTTCTCTCACATTTATAGAGAGCTTAACTCTTGAACATATTCTCTTTCCAAAAAGGCCTTGCTGCTCGAAGTGGGATCTCTAGACACCTACAAATTCTTCAAAGGCATGTAAAGCAAGGCTACGATGTTTCATTTTTAACCTCAGTTTTCTTTTTGTCCAACTGTCCATCTATATATTTTTTGATGATCTTCAATATACCTGTTGAAAAGGTGTATTAGTAGCTTTATATAACAGATCAGATTTTGAATTGGATTCCTTATAGCTAGTTTTTATGCAATATGTACTATGTAAGAAACAATGATTAGATCCCGAAGATGGAACAAGCATAATCATTGTAACGAAAGTAGAAAAACATTGGGGTAAATAGATAGGATAAAACCTTGGTTTCATTTACTACTATCCATCCTTACTAATAATTTATGTACGAAAAATATAATAAAACAAATTTTCACTAATCCCTTACCCTAATAGCATAAACTTTGCTAATTTCTGGGAAACATCTTTCCTTTACACAACATGCATTAGTTTCTCTTAAATTGTTTTTCTTTCATATTGTGATTTTCCATGAATCCATTGATAGTAAACATGGATATCAAAAAAAGATTGATAATTCAAAGTAAAACATGGCATGTACCTGAGTTCCCTGACCAGTAGCACTTATAATGTTCCTCCACTTGTTGTGGCACAACATATGCTTGTTTAGATTCATTGAATGGATTCCTACACAAAATTCACTCATGTTCCTATCCATTGAAAGTAACCAAGTTAGGAAAGCAAATATTTTTCCAAGGGAGAAAGTAGGTATGAATTCTATCAAGTGGATGAAAATACATTAAGTAGAACCTAGTGTGAATGCTTTACAAGCCTAGGGGAAAACAATGACTAAATAGCCCAAAAAGATTGAATCTAGAAAAAAATTCTACTAGAGCTGACAATTGCAAATTTATGTGAGAGAAATATGATTCCTTTATTGGCATGATTCCTTTGAGTCAAATGGGTCAAATGTTACATTGAGGACAAATTATAAAAACGATCCTCATATTTTTTTTAAAGTCATCCTCTTCCGCAATCACACACTTGCATGAGAATAATAACTAATCAAGGGAATGTAGGTTTACTTATAAATTTTGACAGATTTAATTAAAGTATAGATAATACTGCACTGTTATTTTATCAGTTTGGATGGGACCTAACACAGTCTTTTCAGTGTTAACCAAAAATAATAAAAGTCAAGCCTATTTCAATCCAAGGAATCATTGATAAGTTGTTTTATTATAGTCAATATTACATGCTAGATTCTAGACAATACACAAAAATGATGAAAGACAAGCATGTTTTAATCAAAAAAAATATCAATAAGTGGTTTTCTTATAGTTAATATTACCTGCAACATACTAGAAAACACCAAGTTATAATTGTGCAAACCATATAAACTAACATATTCTCCAAATATTGAAGACAAAATGTGATACTGTTTAAAAAAATCCTCTACCTCAAGAGTCAATAGCACACTTGCATAATGTAGGTCCACCCATAAATTATGATCAATGTAATTAAAATTATAGATAATGCATCGTCGTTATTTTATTAGTTTGAATTTCCCTTAAGACATTCGCTTAAAAGTAAACAAAAATGATAAAATTCAAGCCATTTTTAAAGTAATGAACCATCGAAAACATGTTTCCGTACATTCAATATCACCAACTAAAATTTGGAAATTATCAAGTTGCAACTGTGGGAATTTGGGAACCAAACAATACTATTTTCCAAGGAGTGTTTCCAATCATCAAAGATACTCTAAATTTCTTCATTTAAAAAGCTAAAGGCAACAAAAATTTGCTCACAATTTTAAATATGGCAACCTCTTTGTTGATCTTGTTGAATTATTTTCATAAACTATCCAACTCATATTTCCTTGCAACAAATTAACTTGAAGTTAAGCAACCAACCAACTAAGTATAATAATAATTTGGAAAACAACAATGATTTAACACAAAACTAACAATAAAAAAACCATGGGAAAACAAAATGGCTTAGGAAATCTAAAACCAATTGTAATTTATTAGTGAATCATTGAATATGGGGAACCCACCATAATGAAAGTGGCCTTGAAAAGAAAAACAATATTGAACCAAATTTTGGGCGATCAAAGGACTCTGCATTGATTAAGGCACGTTCCAGTGTGATCAACCAAACACCACTTTTGAGATTACAATGACACTACTCCTAAAATTTGTCAATATGTGTTGTATGCCGAAGTTGTCACTCTACAATATCAAGTCTTATAGTCATAGGAAACATGCATTGGGTTTAAAAATTACATTTCTCTAAGCTATCAATGCTTATTACCATGCTTTCACCTTTACTGGTAACCCTACCATGCTTACACATGCCTTGTTTCTCGTTATCATAAATATTTTATTGTTGTAAAGGAAGCACTATTTTCCTATAACTACGAAGTGAAAGAAAAAAAACCTACCAACTGATGCAAAATTATTAAAAGGAGGCCAATCAAACCTTTATGTTCACAAGAGAATTGAATGGAAAAGTAAATCATAACATTAATAAAATATGTTACATCCTGTATCTAATGTTGGGAATATGTTGAAGTAAGGATTGAAGTTTTCAAGTACATGTTATAGCTTTACCACTGCAACTTGCCTTGGTGATATGCTACAACAAAAAATTGAATTATCTAGCTTCTACAAGTTTTTTTTCATGCACGGCTCTCCAAAACCAAGATCAATGCCGAAAACCTATTGAATGTGGTTTTCTGTGTATTTTTCAGAGCCCAAACATGGATTTTATGAGCTTTTGGTCTCAACAAGCCCACCTCTGGCACATGAATTTTTTTCCCTCCCGCGAATCTTCCATGGTTTATGCATGAAGTGGTACAATAGTTCATACACTTTGAGCCTCCTTTGGCATGTTACATAGTTTTATAGTTTTTTTGTGGGCCTCCTTAGTGTCATCACTGCTCACATTTTTAAGGTATTTTTTGGCCATACCATCTCTTTTCCAGCAAGTTGAATCATATGTTGGACTCCCCCCTACCTATATCACCATCCCATGGTTTGAATGTTCAAACATTGTGGTTTCTCTTGTGAACTACACCAACCCTGTATTGTCACCACCTTGATACATGTGGTGTGCCACTTGTTTCAGCATGGATCCTTGGAGTCTTAGACTTATTACAACATGTCTTTAACTTGGGAAGACCTGTCCTACTAGGTATTTTTTGTACCATATCCGACCTTCAACATGAATACAGAGCCTGATTTTCAGCCCATCTTCACTCATTTTCAACACATTTTTAAATGATTTTTTAGAAAAAATAGGCACATTTTCATATGTATATTTTGCTGATTCTATGTGACTATTTTTTCTACAACATATTTGTTTCTTTTTTGTTTCAATTTGATTTGCATTCAGAGGGTATTTTTGTTGTTGTATTGAATTGCTTTTGTAAGAAAATCATTTGGAGGGTAATATTTTTTGGAAGGGTAAACTTAATTTTGGTGGGAGCTCTCACACCTGTGTGCCCTGCTCAGTCATTTTGTTGCCTGGAATTTTTTGCTAAGAATATTGTATAATTTCCTTTAATCTTCTGCCATAGATGCTCTTGTTTCTAAAGAAACATTGCTTATTTCGAAACACTGAGTAGGAATTGCTACAAAAAAATTGTGACTAGCAGTTTTCTTCCTTACATCAATATGATGATCAAATTCATAATGAAATACAAACCAGGTTTTTAAACAGAAACTCAATGAAGGTTTTCAGCCATATCTTAAAGAGGGTTTTCAACCAAAAATCTTACATAGTTTTGACCCAAACAGAAATATGAATAGGATTTTGAGCAAACAGAAATTCCAATAGTGTTTTGATACAAAGAAGAGTTTTAAACAAGGTTTTGAGCCAAATATTCAAATACCATTATGTACCAGAACAAAATTCATTTATCTTACTTGTTGAAGCCAAATGATCAAATAGGGTTTTAAGACAAGCCAATATTTCATTCCAAAATTCAAATTTCAAACAGAAATTGGAGGCAAAATTCAACCAGGCTTTGAACCAAATCTATATCCAAATTTGTTTTGAACAACCAAAACATTTAAGCAGAGTTTCAAGAAGAGGTTCAAAGAGAGTTTGGAGACAATTTAAATCGTATTTTAGTCTAACATAAGACATACAAATACATATGTGAATTGTGTCATGTAAATAGCAAAGATATTATCTCCTCGTTGATCCTAAGGCACTCCTTCACATTCTGAAGGATTGACTCCACAACTTGACGATAAACAAGACTTCGACAAATATCTTTGGCCTTTGCCTTAATATCATGTATATCCCTTAAATTATTCAACGGTGCACCCTTCCTGGCGGAAAACCCTAGGAAACGTGAGTGTATTTTGGAGGTTGCAGAAGTCCCATCCATTTGTGAAACCATTTCCTTCCTAATCCTTGAACATGATTTAGAAGACTCTGATGGATGGGTATCATAATGACCTTCTTCGGATTCTTCTACGAAAGACCAGTTTCGTAGATCACAGAGATCGAATTTTGTGAGGGTTGATTAGAAGGGTCGTGGACTAGAACCATGAACGTATTAGTCTTAACCTTGGGTGCACCCCAGTAATTATACTGAATTTTTGTTTGGGTCACATTTGCTTCAGCGTAGGGGTGAGGACGGTAGATGCTTCACTGCATCCTTCTCTGTGCCAATCGATCCCTCAAATTTCCAAAGAATGGATTGAACCCTTCCCAGGTGCTAGCCCTTATTCATAATCCTTCCTAGCACCGACAAATAGCTTGCACTACCGAGTTGTAACCTAACTATAGAATAAAAGAGACCATAAGAAATCACTTGGGAAATTTTGATTGTAACCCACGAGAGTAAGCGTTCCTGCTCAATAGAATCCCTAACCTAAAAATAAAGAGAAACTCCATATGTGTTTCTCAGACGATCGATGGATTCCTCATTGATGAAAGTGGTAATTATTAGGAGATATTGATGAAAGTGGTAAGTTTCTTCATTAGCCAATGACAACACCACCCTTTTTCCTATAGATACAATAAATTATATCCATCAGAAAGTATATCCATAATTCAGATCATATCCTTATGGCAAGGGGTTTATCCATGATGAATCTCCTGTGATGAAGCCTGCCTACCTATTAGGAGCTCATGATTGGCTAGTTTTTTTATAAAGAAAAACGCCATATGGGGGGCCTAGAGATGTATTATGTAGATCAATAACTATATAATTAGCTATGTATAGCTGTGCGGTTAAGACTTCTCTGTGGAATAGGGAATATGGAGGCAATAGCTACGAAGGTATAGGTACAAATACAAAGGTGATGAAATCAAAGAAGATTGCCTATTTAAGTTCAGTCTAATCAATAGTTGATTTCCCCTGTCAGTGGAGTAACTTACGCTATTGGAGAGTAACATAGAGTTAGAAGTGTAAAGTTAAAATTGTCCTTCAAAAAAATTAAAATCTGAATTTTACTCTTCCAATTAAGAAGGATATCATTTATATCAACACTTCAAAAGAAGAACAACATTTAAAATTACCCATCCATATAAATTTCATAGTTTCTTGAAATTCCTATGCTATAAAGTTCAACTCGTCAATAAAAATATTGGAAATATCATAAACTATAATCACTCACTCACTCACGTCGCACTCATTGCTCAACCGTGCAAGATGTCGAATGATGACTAGCGACTATGGGGCACTTGCCACCGAGATGTGACTCTAACTCCTGAATCACTTAGGGCTGCGATCTAAGGTGGTACAATGTGTCAGTGGCTATGGTTTTAATAATATATAACCACTACTAGGCCCAAAAACAAGCCCAAAACTTGTTCCTACTACTTATGTGAACCTGGCTACCAATGTCCATTCGTTTTTCATCAAAATTGCATTCAAATGGACGATTTAATGTGTCCTTCTTTGCAAGACTTAATTTCTTGCATGAATGTCATAGAATCATTTCAACTATAAACAACACTCAATGGCATGCAAATAGGATCACAAACTATGCAAAGGTCAATTTATGCATTGATATAGAGAAGTGGCACTAGGCACACTATATGGAGAAACAATGAGTTAGAAAAAACAATTGGACAAAAGCACCACAATATGAAATTTTTAAAAAAAAATTGGCTTGAGAATAGTCTTCAATTTGATGGGTGGAATGATCATGATGTAATATCCCTCCATCCTTCCAAAATATTGTGGTTTCTCACCACATTTGTCATCGTCACTCGCTAGAAAAATACGTATAAAAATTACATGTCTTTACATCCTCTTCTCTTTATATCCTCATATCATATTCATAACTAAGGATTATTATGCATGCACATCCTCACCTTATAATATCAATTGGGTCAAGGAATAGAGACAACCATAAAATATCAAATGTGTCAAGATGCAAAGAGTAAGAGACAACTATAAGTAAGTCTTACATTAAATTTACCATTTAAGTCTTTAATTGACACTATCAACTCAGATTTAACACGTTGGATTTTTGTGATTTTCTTATCACTCCTTACCAGCGTGATTGCAAGGCACTTTTTGAAGGTGAAGTCTATAATTTTATGCCATCTTCCCTACTCTCATTCCTTTTGTTTACTGGCCTACATTAGCATGAAAAACAATTTCAACATAGAGGTAGATACATTAACTATTTTAGAGCCCTGAGCTCTTAATTACTCACACCAATAGTTGTCTCAAATCCAACCATTAACAAACTTATTTAGTGTTATGGTTCAATTTAAAAGGAAAATTTTTGATACTTAGATGTGCAACAAATTGCAAGGCTCTAATTGACTTAGGCTTGATTCTGTTACCCCTCAAGAAATGGAATTTATATGGTCTATCTCATCATAGTTTTCTTTTCTACTATGATGTTTTAAGTAATTTTCTATATGAATTCCTAGTTTCCAACAAAACTTCAGCTTAGGAATTTAGGCTTGATGATAGAAAAAAACTGGGATAGCTCTTTTTAAGTTGAGCATAAATGTAAAGAACAAGTGCATGGTATTCACACTCCCATTTGAGGTTTTGTTTTGAGAAAACTGAATAAACTGGAAAGGTTGCAAATGGATAAGACCTAATGAACTACTTCAAAAATAATGTAATAATTATTTTTCAAGAAGAGACTTGGAAATCCCGAATTAGATTAGGAAAAGGTTGAGGCTTCTAATGATTTAAAATATTACAATGTAGAGCACGAGGGAATATGTGAAGGATATTTAAGGTAGAGATGAGGGAAGATGTGATGAAAGAAGCAACAATGCATAACTTTGAACACTTTTAGATGTATAAAGAGAATAAATAAATGATAACAATAAAATAACCATGAAAGGAACCATCTAGTTTATCCTCTAGTAGAAAAAATAAGGTGAGTAGTTTCTCTTAGGCTACTAGATATGTTGAACAGCTTGTTGCACGAGTGTTGATCCCTATAACTTAGTCTTAGTTGGTTCCATGTATTAATTTAGGAATTCAATTTGGTTTTATGGGTTAGTGGCTTCCATCTTACAACTATACTAAAATTCCAAAAGCTTAATAGAGTTACACACACCATCATATCACATCTTGGTTCAATGTAATCAACTATAAACTTAATACCTTCTATGAACGGGTCAACATCTCTATAACAAATAGGGGACATCCCTATCATTGGGGACACACCCAAATTCTGTTCAGGGGAACAGGGTAGATCTCCTGAACAAGTTTGATTGTATATGTATAGACCTTACAGGTCAATTGTAAGTTTCTTTTAAACCTTTACAAACCAAATTAGAGAAATGAGAATGGAAGTATCTATTTTATTTCTAATTTTGATGAGCATTGTCATGATAACAATAAAATATTCCCAAAGGTTTTGATTATCAAAAAATAAATGGATTGAAAATAGGGTGTCAATTCCAGCTTGGACTGATAAATGCGATTGAATCCCAAGTTTCCTGGTGATGATTGCAATACCCCATGCATTTAAGCATCTCTGATATATGCCAATGGCATGAATCTAAATAAATCAAAAGAATAAGGATTACAACTGTGACAATTCTAACTCAATTGTGGAACAAGGAGAGGAATCCTTATCAGTATCAGAAACCTTATCGGAGCAGCGAAGAAAAAATTAGTCGCCTCGTTAATGTTCCTCAATAAAGGACACATCTACACACCCTGGTCAATTATCCTTTCCAATGGTGCACCATCGCCACTCCTTCCTTTTGAGAAGAAGAAGTCCATCATTTCCAAAAATTACAAAATTGTTCCCACGTCCCAAATCCTTGAACACACATGTCGTGAAAAAATAAAAACTTCTCAAATTTTCATATAGCTAGAAACAAAAATTCTTAACAATGCACACCCTTCTATGCCGCCTTAAGAATACATTTATGATATCATATATTCCAATAAATGCATAATCATGTATCATCAAAAACATAAAATCCAAAAAAGAATCAAATAATTTGTCTTCAAAATATCAGAGGATTCAATCATTTCAGGATTTTCTACCCCATAAATCCTTGAAATTTCCCATTTGTCTGCTCTTTTAGCCAATTTTCAATTAGGGACATTACGACCAACATCTAGGGGCAGGAAACTACAGAGATACAGAACATATGATATGGTTGCAGGAAAATATTGGATTCCTTCAAGAAGGGAAACAAATTTCTACCAAAATGCATGAAACAAACTCTTAAAACCTCAAATCGGACATCACTCACCTCAAAATGAAGAGCTGGAAGAAGATAGAGCAGGAAAAAATAATAAGACGATAATGAAATCAACCAACCAAATTGGCTTGCAAAGCAGTCAAAATACATAATCGGTGACCTTGAGAGCTTAATCCTAGTCCATACTAGAAAGCAAGAAATTATTGGGCTTTAAATATTTATGCATAACACACAGATAATGGTAGGCTTCCACGATGCCCATAGTGTTCCGAGTGATATCAGAAGCCTTCCTCTCACTGTAATGTCCCCTCTAAATGATCATGTCAAATAAATCCCCATCGATGCACAACTTCATGACGATGTGAACGAAGGGCACATCCTTGTGCACCCCCTTTATGGTAACCATATTGGGATGCCCTACTAGATTATGCATAATTTGAATCTCCCTCCTCGCATCCTCCACATCCTTGATGGATAGAATCTTCCCCTTAGAAATATATTTGTAGGAATATGCCTTATTGGTTCCCTTATCAATAAACAAATAGATTATACTGAACTAGACTTGTCCCATTCCCCTTCCCAATGTGTACAGATCCCTCACATGCTTGGTCTTGTGCTGCAAAATGTTGATGAAATTGTCATTGATGCCAACATGGACTTGCAGTGGCCCCACAGGTTGTCATGGATGCCACTAAATTGTAGTTCCTTGGACCCCTTACAGAGTGGGTTTGTGCCTTGAAGCACCTTTTACCCATTCAACAAGGTCCCTGTACCCACAAGGATGGATGTTGTATCCACCACCATGTTGAATATGCTGAAGACCCTTTTGATGGTGTTGAAGACCCTAGAGATGGTATTGACACCTTTGTGGATGATGGTGAAGCCCTAGATGGGTTGGAGAAGCATTAATGACCCATTATGTCATCATTCATGCTCTAATGGTGTCATGGTACCCCAAGAGAAGGTCTACCAACCCCACAGGTGATGTCATGATGGATCTTGACCCTTGGAGGTATCCTGGTGTGGTTGAGGTGGTTGAAGAAGCCTATGAATCCCCTTGTTGTATGAAGAATACCTTGGACCCACATTTGATGGCTTAATAGTCCTTGTCCCATTAAAAGTGATCATGTGGTCATTAATGACTTGATGAAGATTTGGAACCCTTGATGAAGATCTTGATGCCTGTATAGCCCTTATTGGGGTCGTGGAACCCTCGAAGATGGTCATTATGCATGAGAAGGTTTGGCACCCACATAAAAGGTGGCATGATGACCCTTGGACACTATATGATCATTGATGGTGCGTTTGGAAATGATTTGGGTCTTGGAATCCATACATATGGTGGTTTGTAAGCCCACGATTGTTGGATCATTTAATATGATGGAATATTTGTTCATGATGCCCTCATCACATGGCGATGGAGTCCTATGTGATGGGCTTTAATTCTATGGAAAGTATCTTGTTTAAATATTATATGATATCTTTGAAAAACTCGTTGAAACCCTTGCATGTGGTTCCTTAGGTCTTGAACCCACACACTTTGTAGCTTGTTGATGGTGATGTATGGTCCTATTTGTGGTTATATGGATATTGGGATGTAGAGGGAGGTAGATCCCATGGAATTTCCTTGATATGTTGAAGAATACTTTGAAACTCTTGTAGTTGGTGGCATGGTCTTTGGCACCCTCATGTGTGGGGTCTTTGATGTCCTGAAAATATTGAAGAATTTAAGGGTATTACACCAAGAATTTGCAAATAAACCCCTCATAGGAAAATATCTCTTATCAATCCATTTATGTTCATATGTGGATCATCTTCTAACTCCTTACGGTTGAAGAGATATGAATTTTTGAAGTTTTTGTACCCCACCTTTTTTGGTCAGCCGACCAAACAAAAGAGAATTTAATTATTTGTAATTTTGAATTGCATGTTGGCCTAGTTTGGGGTACTAAATTTCCTCCACAACCTCTATAAATAGAATATCAAACATTTCATTTTTTCATGAATCAAGTCTCTCTTTGGTATTTCGCAACTCTTGGAGAAAAGTGTGAAACTTTGTGGAGGAGAAAGTTTTGGGCATCTTCACTAAAATTGGCATAACTTTCTCATACAAAATCGTAATTACAAAATTCTTGGCTCATTGGAAAGATTGTTATGAGGGATATTTGGTGACATGATATAAATTTTATTTTGGTGTTTCTATTGTTTCTTAATATTTTTATCTCTGAAAAGGTCCGTTCATGCTTCTGGGTTTCTCTTGTGATGACACATGTATCTCATGTATAGAGTTCATATTTGATCTTAGTATGTGAGCCTATATATTGGTATATATATTTGAAGTAATTATGGAGGATATGATGATGATGTTGCATACCTTTATGCTATGATATGATACACCTTATGATGATAATGCATGTGATAATGATGTACACTCTATGAAGTTGATGCAGTCCTATACAATATGATGTACATGCATACCATAGTGTAATGATGCTCTCCTATGGACTATGATGTATACTTGATCTTGATGATGCATACTATTGGTTGATGACGTGATACTCCTATGTTATGATCAAGGATGATGATGCCTTGTACACTATGATTATATCACATACCATGATAAGGATGATGATGCACACTCTTCGGTGTCGATGAATAGTTTTGACGTCCAGTGAATGTTGAGTAGAGAGGCATGACCAAAAGTGCAAAATTGACATGGTTTATGAGCAAATGAACAAGTGTTAATGAATAATTTTGATGTCCATAGAATGATGAATAGAGAGGCATGACCAGTAGTGCAAACTTGACATGGTTGATGAGTAGATGAAAAAGTGTTGATGAACAGTTTTGATGTCTAGGGAATGATGAACGGAGAGGCATGACCAGTAGTGTAGACTTGGCATGGTCGATGAGCAAATGAATAAGTGTTGATGAGAAGTAATTATGAGAAAATGAATAGGTGTTGATGAGAAGATTGACAAAGAGGGATGAGTAGAGTTTGACCAGCAGAGATCGATGTACATAGGTACGTGAGAAGAGATTTATGCAAGTAGAATATTGCACTTGAGGATTGGACACCTCAACCCTTCTTAGTTGGAGATAAGAAAACTAGGTTGGGTCCTGTTACAAAATTTGGTGCTCTTTTTATCAGTTGGTACTGATTTTAATCGAGAATATTGTAATCTTCCATGTACAATAAATAAATATCAAAATTACAATTACTCTTTTGTCTCTCTTGATGTGATGATTGTGCTTATGACTCATGGTTGATTTATATGATGCATATGATGATGTGATTTGATAATGTAATCCTTAATACACTCTTATTGGTAAAAAGGTTTAAATTTATCTCACATTGATTCACCCCCCTCTTAGTATTGCCATTCTGTCCAACAATTGGTATCAAAGCAAGCCTTCATCACAAGCCTTGCAAGTTTGAAGGAGATCCAGAGACACAATGGAAGAAAAAGCAGAGTCATCAAGTAATGACATGTCTATAATTGATGTTACATAATATTTTGATTGAAGGATAAAAATGAAGGAATATCTGAAATATTTTGGTGTTTGGGATATTGTGATCAATCCACCCACTCCATCAAAGAAGAAAGGCATGGCACATGCACAGAAGGAATCAGATAAGGACAATACTACATCCTTGAAGTTCCTCATGGATGTACTTCCTAGTTCAATGAAGGAAAGTGTATGGGATTACACTTCAGCCAAATACCTATGGTTCGAGTTGGAAAGTGAGTATCACAAGGCAAGAATAGACACAAAAAAGACAGATCATGAATCAAAAGACAAGCCCCCAGAAGAGGTCTATCAAGAAGAAGACATGCAAGAAGAGGAATCCAGTAAAGGTATGGACTCTTATGATTGTAATGATAGCTTGTGTGATGATGATTGAGAAGGTTCTTGCAGATGATGATAAAGGAATATCAAAGGTTTCACAGGAGATACATCTCACTTTGTTGAATATTGATCTCAGAGCCATTTGGTTCATGAACATAGTAAATCCAAACCATAGTGAATTCACGAAGCTCAAAAAGAAAATATTGGACTCTTTGAATGAATATCAGAAAAAGACCATGATAATGAAGGTGTTTATTGTAAATCTCAAACACAAGGACAAAGATTTGCGGGATCATATGAAAGACAAGGATGTTTAAGTTGAAAAACTAAAGACTGAATTAATCAGTCAAAAGGAAGAACCAGAAGATCTTGGTGAAGACTTAGAAGAGCTTGAAGAAACTAGATAGGTCAATCATGATTTGAAGACTCGGCTGGAGGAAGCCAAGAGAATAGAAAAAATCTTGAAGAATCAGTTGGAAGAAAAGGAGAAGACAATCCAAAGGATGGAAATGGAGGTAGTTGGTCTCAGAAAGAAAGGAGAAAAGAATGATTTTTTTTTCAATTTCAAGAAAATTTCAGTTGTCCTAGATAAGATATTTTATTTCCAAAGATCTCCATGTGACAAAACTAGTCTTGGTTACAAGAAGGAGAAAGAAAAATATGAATATGGTACTTGGTCTCCCAAGACTCCAGAAGCATGTCCATCAACATCCAAAGTTGTTCCCCATGCACCTGAACGTGACAAAAAGGAATTTGGAAGTTCTAATATGCAACAAGGAGTTAGGTATATTCCTCAAAGCAAGATAAAAAAAGAAACATCTCCAAGACGGAATCATAGTCCCAGGTATGAAATTGGATTCAGTGGTTATTGTTATTTTTGTTCTAACTTTGGTCATAAAGTTGTGCATTGTAGACTCTATGGAAGAATAAGTGGTGAAATGCTGAATGACTCAGTTAGATGTTG
Source organism: Pseudotsuga menziesii (assembly GCA_001517045.1). Lineage (NCBI taxonomy): Eukaryota > Viridiplantae > Streptophyta > Pinopsida > Pinales > Pinaceae > Pseudotsuga > Pseudotsuga menziesii. The sequence continues at coordinate 127,896 of LPNX010829316.1, read as the reverse complement.
GACATGTAATCAAGATGTACATGTTATTTCCACATGTCACACATTGAGATGATACACATGCAGTGGGTTCGGTCACAAAGCCTGAGAAAGTGCAAGTCAAATAATTCAACCGAAGAAGAGTCCTTCCTACATATCAGAAAGAAGAACCAATGAACCTTGGAAGAATACCAATGCAAGAATATTTGAAGATCAGAATACAAAGGCCTACATTCAGGGACATTCGTAGGCATGGAGAAATGAAGTTGATCAAAGAAGTGTTGGAAGTTTCAACAGCTCAGTCGAGTGTTGGACTTACAACCATTTTGGACACATTCCTATATATTGTCATACGATGAGGTCTTATAATTGCAATGGCCTTGGGAACAAAGATAAATATTGATGGAGTAAACGGAAACAACTCATGAGAATTTTCCTATACTGCTCATCAAGGAAAGCTAGTACAGATGTAGGAACAAATGTTGAAAGGGCAGATTCCAAGAAGTAAGTATGGATGAAGAATACCGAGCAGTTACAGATATGATAGGTTGATTAGAGCAGGGAGGATGGATTCCATCTGGAAATCCAAGTGTAAGGTCTCTCAAATACCTTAGCATACCTTGAGTTCATGAGGCTGGAGGATGAAATCAAAGAAGAAAGGATGACTACTCCAGGAATTGTTACATGCATTTCTCATCATCATCATATTATGAGAACCAAACATTATAATTTTCCTCAAATCCTAAATTTATGAAGTTGGAACTAGGTCAAGATCAGTGATTTCATGCCTTTGTCCACCACTGCACTTTCCTTGTGGACAATGAGCATCACCCCTTTGCGTAACACATTTTTCCCTTAAATAATAAGCGATGCCACTATCACTTTCCTTCATACAATGAGTGGTGCTCCTTGGGTAATGCTCTATCTCAGTGGACAAAGAGCGGTGCTTGAATTCTAAAGGTAAAAAAAGAAGCTTCAAGAGGCTTATCAAATCTTGGCTTCGTGGAAACCTCGTCCCTAGACTTATGGAACACCTAGGCTCGAGATCCATACTTGTAGGATCTCCCCTCCACCTCACCCATGAGATCCTCAACTTCCTCTATCCCCCCATGACTATAAGTATTGGATCGCCCCCCATGGGTAAAGCGAGAAAGATTATGCTACAACATCAAAACTCTAGCCAAATCTAGCCAAGGAGAGTGAGAATTTGGTAGACAAGTTTGAAGCTTTGGAGGCAAGGTTTTGCTTGAGAAGAGACTTCTCAACACTAAGTCTCTTGGTTGTAATTTCTGTCTCTATTTAATTTATGCAATAAAATCTCCTTTCCCATGAATGATATTGTGTGTGAATCACTTATTTCATTATTGAATTCCTTAGTCATCAACATAAGATCATAGGTTGTACTTGGTACTTTGACCTGGTATGTGCTTTGTTGTGTATTTATTGCAGGTGAATCTGTGGAGATCAAGCATTTCAAAGGCCAGCATATTATAGTGTATGACATGTAAAAGAATCCATTCCAAACATCTATTTGATCGTAGGGAAAGTTCTTTTAGTTGTTGTGACTTCTTTGTTCTAGCTTCGAGTGTTTCAGGCTAGAGAAATAGTTTCTCTCCGCAGAAGGTGAGTATTTCAGGTAATAAATCTGGTAACCATACTAGGGAGAGTGTTAGAACTTCTGGTTATTCTTGGTTCTTTCCTTGCTTTGAACTTCAATTTCTAAGTTGATCAGATCTACTAGTTGTTTAGTTGGATTTTATTTGAGATTGATTGGATTTTCTTAGATCTGTCTAGATCTACCTTATATGCTTTATTTCCTTTCTTTTGATTGTTATTTGATGCCGTTAATTGAACATTAACATCTTTTTTTTTTCTCCCTTTGTCTTTTTTTGAAATCTACAAGCACCACCGCACCTGGGAAATTTTGTAAGAGTCACCACCGCACTTTCTTGAGAGGAAATAGGCGGTGCCACCGCTCTGTTTGTATTGGAAAAGTGTGGTGTTGGATAAGTAGCACTTTGTAATCTGCTATCAAACAGCGGTGCCAAGTAGGGTTTTTAATCCCAGTTTGATTTTGAAATTTGGCATTTGTAATTTGGCTTTTGAGTGTTTTTTGGCTTACTTTTTTAGGAAAATCGAGTGTATTTTTTAATTATATGCTATTTGCATTCAAAGAAAAGTTTATGTTTCTTTCTTTGGAATTTAAATTTGTTTCTTTGCTTGAAACCTTTTTCTCCTTTCTGTAGATGGTATTCATTCGAATTAGAAAATTTGCATCTCATTTTTGTGTGTATGTTTTAGTTTTGGTTTTAGTTCTTTGGAATTTGAGCGTTGAATTGTGTGGGTGATTGAATGATTGTGTTTATATTTTAATCTTTGTTTTGGGGAAAGAAATATCTATCTCCTTTATATAGTTAGCTTTCATTGAATGGAAAAGACTTGCATGGTTTTGAGTCAGGTCCAACTTTTCATGCATTCACTTAACCGGACAATATAAAATTAAGCGCTAGTTTAAGTTTAAAATCTTTAGCAACTAGTGTGTTAGGTTAGAGACGTGTTCCAACATCTTTAAATGTAGGAGTTGTCGTTATTTGTCTACACTGTATCTCGAGGATCGTGTGGTTATTATAGGTATTGTTGGTATATAGAACGACCTTTCACATACCCTTGAGGTATATAGAAAGGCACTTCACGTACTCAGTGATATATCGAAAGGCCCCTTTCGAACAATTGTGCATTAGAAAACACTACTACAGAGTTGATATCCCACGTACCTTTTGTATATCGGGAGACACTTTTAGGGATCCCATGACCATCCAAGCAAATCCCTTTGGTCGTCCTATCATCGTAATACACTAGGAACAGTACTCGAGGATATTTCTACACACATACCATCCAGGTAGTTAGGTAATTAGGAAAAGGTATGGTCCCAATCCTCCTTGTCGCGCTCTACTATTGGACCATGCGGTATATAGCAAGTTGTGATGGTTTGACAATCCCGTGAGGATCCTAACTTTTTATCCACTCATTTCACATGTTTGATCATTGCTTTATATTGAGTAGCATTTATTCCATGTACAGTTAAAAGTATTAGAAAGAGAGATATCCTTGTTAAATATTTATGGCTATGCCTTCTAGTACTACCAACCAAGAGGTCCCTTTTCAAGGGGAACCTTTTGTTTTTTCTTCATTTGGAAATGTTGGTCCTCCTCACATTGGCCACCTTGAGTCTTATTGGATTGACTATAGGATTACTTGTGTGGTTATTCTCTATCCTGGTGATTCCAATACCACCTTATGTCTCGGATGTTAATTTTCCTTCATGAGAACACCAACCTCCTTTGAATCCTCCATCTTCTTTTCCAGATGTGTCTTCTCCCTCTTCTCCTATTGAGAGTTTTAGTACAAGTAATAAGGTGAATAAGAAGAAGAAGAAAAGTAAAATTAAGAATAAGAAGGAAGACCACTGACCAAGTCCCAACCAACTACTCTTCCTGGTGAGAGTGTTGGAATACCTTCCAAAACTACTCGTAATCCAAAATTCCCTTGTAGGATTTGTAAAGGTGATCACCTTCTAAAGGATCATCTTGGTCTTTCCCAAGTTTTGAAAGTGTGGTATAGTGACTCCCAACACCCAGTGTCATCAGCCTCTAGTCATCATACTGATGATACCCCATCAACCAATGACTCTGTCACTAAGATTCAGAAAGGAAAAGTTAGAAATCCTTGCTTGCTATGTAAGGGCATGCACCTTACTTACCTTTGTCCTCACATGGATGAAGCTTCAAAGTTGTTGGAAGATATTATTGTTCCTCATCAACAGCTTCCAACAAGTTATCGTAAGTTATCTCTTGACCCCCCATTGGTTGGCTAAGTGGTCGATTCGATTTCATCTATGGTTGATCCCACTATTATTTCCAAGAGTGAATACCAAGTGGTCAATTTGGTTCCATCTATCATTAATCCCACTATTCCTTTGAAAAGTGAAGTTAAAGTGGTTGAGTTTATATCTTCTCCACCTGAGCCCACTTCTCCACCCGAGAGTGTTAAGACTAGAGTAGTCACTTTGAAACATTATTCATCTTATCGCTCTCTTCAATTTAAGAGTGAAATGAAAACATCTAAAGTTTGCGTAGTTAGTTTGGATTTTTCTATGCAAGGGGAAATTATGTCTATTTCAACATAACACTCTCCAAGTACTGAGGTCATTTCCTTTTATTGGAGTAATCTAACAGAATCTTATATTCCTTCGAGTGTTCATCTCCATATATCTATGCAAGTTACTACTGGGAGCATGCTTCTCACTATTGGTAATGAAGTTCCTCTGTTCGTATTATATCCTCAACTACTTGGAAAGCTCTAGGTTCTCCTCAGCTTATGCCACCTTCCAACCAGATACCAGATTTTAATAGAATACCTACTTATTATTTAGGGATCCTTCCTCATTTTCCTATTACCTTAGGAGGGAAAACTGCCTGCATTGATGTTATGGTAGTCCAAGGTCCCTTATATTTTAATATACTCCTTGGACAATATTATGTTTATGCTATGAAAATTGTAGTGTCTACACTATTTTGAGTGATATATTTTCCCCATGATGGGAATATTGTGACCATTGATCATCTTTCCTTTGTTAAACTCGGTCATTGTATGACTCCTGTCATCAGAATTCCTTGAATTTGCCTCATGTCATTGTGGTTGCTTCCCCTTCATCGACCATGTCTCTCAACTCTATGAATCATGTTGTAGTTCAGTCATTTATAAACCCATAGCATATTCCCATCATGGGGAAGCTTTGGGGGCATGTCTCTAGTCTCTAGACATCATATTGGAGTTAAGCTGCTAGATTATTATGTAATGGGGGAAACCTACCAACCTATGGACATCATGTTGACTAAGAGCTTATGAGAGCATAGTTATGATTCTGTGTCAAGCCCGTTAAAAAATGAAACAGGCTTGAGAGAATAGTTTTGATTCTGTGTCAAGCTTGTTAAAAAATGAAACAGGTTTGAGAGCATAGTTATGATTCTGTGTCAAGATTGTTAAGAAATGAAATAGGTTTGAGAGCATAGTTTTGATTCTGTGTCAATCTCGTTAAAAAATGAAACATGTTTGAGAGTATAGTTTTGATTATGTGTCAAGCTAGTTAAAAAATGAAACAGGTTTGAGAGTGTTATCACTCCAAGAAACTCCTCTAGGTTGTAGCTCGAGGATTCCTGGTAAATTATAATGTTTTTAGGGTTTTCTGATATGGATCAAGTCATTTGACCTATATAACCTTTCCACTCTCAAGGCATGCATAAAACTCACTCGTTTACAAGGCTTTTAGTTGCAATTGCTCAGAAGTTCGACAATAAGGTGTAGGGATGGAGAACTCACTAGGCTGACAGACTTACATACATAACACATGCATATAAATGGCTAATCCTAATGAGGATGGTATTTATAAATCAAATAGCACTAATAAACCAATAGGATGACAGCTATCAGCTTTTTAATCAATCTGAAAATGACCTAAATACACATTGAGGCATAAATACAATAAAGAAAGAGATGATGGCTGAACAGATCACAACAAAAGAGCTTATATCATGAATAAGTAAAATGAGAAGCTTGAAAGCATTATCGGCTCATAAATCCCCGAATTTGAACCTTTATTATAAAATCGGTCTCAGGATTTATAGCCTTCTATAAAAAATACAGATCCTGAAAATTCGATCTGTTAACACCAAAAATACTTGAAAGTGATAGTTTTTTCATATTAGGGTTTCAAACCCTACCTAATTATTTTTCTAACTTATGACAAAGATCTAGTTCACTGACTAAATACTAAATAACTGCAGTAATCGCTGATGATCACCACTGTTGGTTCAGTGTAATTTTGCTATCAAAATCCAGTGTTTCGGTGGTTAACTGACGTGACCTTTCTGGTTTAATCCACTGAAATTTCCTACCCTGCCACCGCGGTTGGTGATCGAAATTTATAACCTCTAACCCATCGATGCCCCAGGCTTGAATGTTTCCACAGTGTCGGCCTCTCTAATTACTAGTGTCATGACGGTTTCTACATCGGTGATTGGTAGTTGTTTCCTCTAACCCATTGGCGCTTTATATCTGAATATATCGATGCTTTCCATCACTAGATTGTTGACGATCGGAAGTTATAATAACTAATGCATCGAAACCTCAAGGCTGAATGCTGTCGCGGTTTCTACATAGGCGATAGAAAGCTGTTTCTTCTAACCCGTCGGCGCCCTAAGCCTCAATGCTACTGCATTGTTAGAGCTTTAAACCACTAGCTTCGTGATCAGAAATTGGAAGCTCTAGCCACTATCCCATCGGTGCCTTAGATCGAAACGATGTCGTTGTTTCGGAGGTGAAACAAACTAATTTTATCGCTGTCGAAATTCATTTCATAAAGGAATCAAGACATTAGTCCTCTATGCCACCGATGGAAAGTCTTGTTATTCGCCGATGTGCATTGTCTCTTTTGTTTTATTTTTTCAAAAATTTATATTTTTAACTGTTGACGATTTTTCTTTATCGCTATCGGAGGTCAGTAGAAGTTTGAATCGAAGCTTTAGTTCCCTATGCCACCACTATTTCGGAGGTGAAACGAACTAATTTTATCGCTATTGAAATGATTTTTGTCATTTATCAGAGGCATTGTTCATTGCCTTACCGACACTGCGAAGACGCTTAGTTGTAAACTCGTCAATCCGTAGTCCTTAGTTCTTCTGATAGCCGATGATTTTCTATTGTGGCAGAACCCGTAGTCAGTCTGTCTCCCGCCGTTGCGGCTCCTTAGTGAACTATCTTGCCGATGGTTAGTGTTTTCAAGTTTCGACGCTTTATTAAGCAGTGGTTTCGATTTTCGATACATGACTTCGGTGACATTTAGTGCTTTATATCATCGACATTACGGAATCTTTCAGCTTTTCCTCGCTGATACATAGTCCTTAGAACCTCCGATCGCTGAATTTTTTATCTAATCGCGGAAGCCGTAGTCCATATGTCTGTCAGTGGCTAATGAGATGTTCTGATCCTCTCCCAAGCCACCAAAAGCTACAACTTGTGAAATTTTCATGAAAAACAGAGGCTTTCAAACTGTCAGTGATATTCATATCCCTCATTGCATGAATTAGATTCTTCATACTATCGAAACAAATTATTTTGGGAGATAACATATGGCTCCTACTTGGGGATAGGAACCTCCCAGTTAGGTCCCAAGAACCCCAGACCAAAATGCCTTTCCCTAAAAGCAACTAAGTAACTTAACACTATCCTTTATTATTCCATTGGGCATGGAGTTTATTCTAAAAGCAAAACAACCTACTATCTACTAATTTACAATCATAAGGCCTCAGAGCCTCAAATAAAATAAAGCTTCAAGAACCACCCATTTACTAGGCCATCAAATACCTCTTCACCTTCTAGACTCTGCAATTTGAAGGTGTTGTTCTTATGTACCTGGGCTATCACAAAAGGGCCAATCTACAAAGAGTCGAATTTTCCATGTTTCCCTTTGTCCTGTCTGACAGTATCCCACTTGAGGACCCAATCTCCAACCTGAAAGTTGTCTACCTTTGCTCTTTTGTCAAACATGCCCTTTATCCTCTGTTGATGAGCTTCTGATTTTCCTAAAATTTGCTCCCTTATTTGCTGTAATTCTACCAAATCCATCATCCTTCTTACCATATCATTTGGTTCATCCTCCTCTTCCTGAAAGAACTTTGCCACTAGAAGGATGAGTTGGATAGGAAAGATGGCCTCAGTGCCATAAACTAGTTTGAATGGAGAAGTCCCTATGGATCTTTTGTTTGTTACCCTATCATCCCATAAAGAAAACTTAAGCTTTGAATCCCAGCTTTTCTGATTTGTCTCTAGCAGTTTCTTGATGATTCTGACTAAGATTTTGTTTGATGACTCAGCCAGGCCATTGCCTTGTGGGTAATTATAGGATGTGGAGTGCACCAGTTGAATGCCCATTGATTCACACATTTTAACTAATGCTAAGCCTTAAAAGCTGATGCATTATCAGTTACTAACCTTACTAGGCAACCAAACCTGCTGAAGATGTTCTCATATAAAAATCTCATGATGACTTGATGAGTGGCATTTCTGGTCGAAACTGCTTCTATCCATTTGGTAAAGTAGTCAGTGGCTGCTAAGATCCATTTATGCTATCCACTAGAATATGGATTTATTTCTCCTATGAAATCCAGACCCCATTGCTGGAAAGGCCCATTCACTATAGCAGGCCTATTCACTATAACAGGCCTAAGGGGCAAGTATTTCAGCTGCTGCTTCCCTATAAATCCTTGACATTGGTCACAGGCCCTTACAAAAGTGCATACATCAGCAAAGAGGATTGGCCAATAGTATCCTTCTCTTAAGATCTTATGGGTTGTGGTTTTACAATAGTGGTGGCCTCCACATGTACTAGAATGAAAGTGATGCATGACCTGCTCTACTTCCTCTTTATCTATACACCTTAACAAAATTCCAGACTGATCCCTCCAGTACAGCAGTTTGTCAATTATGCAAAAATTAACAGATTTCAACTTAAGAGCTCATGCTTGGTTAGAAGTGAGATCAGCAGAAACTTCTATTTTTTGCAAAAATTGAATGATACCTGAGTACCACTCACATGAAGATATGTTCTCAGCTACTGATGGACTGTTATTCTGATCTTGATTTACTTATGTTTCAGCTGCTACCATAGTCTGCACCTTTGCTAATCTGACACATGTGAAATTTATTCCCATCAGTTCACAGTTTTCTTTGGCCATGAGTTTGGGAAGACCTAATCCCCTTACCAGCTTGGTGGGTTTCACCTCTACATCAAACTCAATGAGTTTGGAAATCCACTTAGCTCTATTCCCATCAATATCAGGCTGAGTCAAAACATCCTTCACAATAGCTGAAGGGACATATGCAATGACCTTTGCATGGAGAATGTAGATTCTAAAAGTATTCAAAGATTTTATGAGAGCATAAGCCTACTTCTCAATTGGGTCATACTTAAGCTCAGCATCTCTCAGGGTTCTGCTGAAAAAATCAATTGGATGATCAAGACCTTCATCATTCTTTTGTAATAATACAGCTGCCACTGTGTCATAAGATGCAAAAGAGAAAATGTAAAAACCCTTGGTGTAGTCGGGACTAATTAGGGTTGGAGCCCCCATGATGGCTTTCTTAATGTATTCAAAAGAATTTCTTTCTTGGTCAGTCCACTTTATTTCTACATCCCTTTTTAGCATGATTGTTATGTGCTTTACCAACTCGGAGAAATTAGGAATGAATATCCTGACAAAGTTTATCTTGCCTAAAAAGGACTGAATGTCTCTTTTTGACCTTGGTATTGACAACTGCTGAATTTCTTCCACCCTTACCAAATCAATCTTTACACCTTCAGCTGAGACAATGTGGCCTAGGAGCTTTCCTTCATTGAGTGCAAACTGGGAATTCTTGGGGTTCAGTGATATTCCCTACCTTTTGCACTTCAAAAATACCTTCCTTAAATGTTGTAAGTGGTCATGATGGCTGTGAGAGTAAAATGTTAAGTCATCCAAATATATCAGCACAAATTTATCTTTTAGCCCTACAAAATCTAAGTCCATGGCTCTCTGAAAAGTAGCCCCAGCATTCATTAGCCCAAATGGCATTTTAGCATACATGAAGGTGCCCCGGGGGGTGGTAAAGGCAGTCTTCTCTTGGTCATCAGGGTGCACAGCAACTTGGTTGTATCTAGAGAAGCCAATAAGGAAGGACATGAATCTATCCCCCACGACTTTCTGCAATAGGTGTTCCATATTGGGTAGTGGATAGTTGTCCTTCTTGGAACACTTGTTCAGGTTTCTAAAATCCACACACAACCTGATTTCTCCATTTTTTTCTTACCACTACCAGGTTTGCAATCCACTTGGAATATCTGAGGGGAACTATGATCTTGGCTTTAAGGAGCTTGTGGATATCTTTTTCAATCACTGGTAATAGGAGAGGGCTGATGGGTCTTAGCTTCTGTTTGAAAGGAATGTTGTCCTTCTCCAAAGGAATTCCATGCTGGATGATATTGGTGTGAAAAATTGTTAGTTCACTATACTCCCAGGCAAAAATATCAGCAAACGCTTTTATCAAGCCGCAAAATTTAGACTTCTGATCAGCATTCAACCCTATGGAAATATTTATCAGTTTAGGACGAATTTGGCTACCTATGTTTTTCTCTTGGATAGCAAGGTCTAGCTCCTTTTTGGCAGGCTTGAGAGGGATGTCATTGTGATCAAACAGTCCTTCCAATGGTACTATACCTCGGGGTATGTAGTTGCTGGGCAATTGGACAATATTCTGCTCAGTCACTTTATGTTTTAACTTGAGCTATTTGGATTCATCCATGTTAAGGTTTTCCTAGTCTATGTGTATGTCAGAGAATTCATCTACTAACTGAAGGAATTGGACAATATTCTGCTCAGTCACTTTATCTTTTAACTTGAGCTATTTGGATTTATCCATGTTAATATTTTCCTAGTCTATGTGTATGTCAGAGAATTCATCTACTAACTGAAGGAATTTACTAAGATCCTCATCATTCTCAAACACCCTCCAAAATTTTACATTGTCTAGTAGAGAGGGTCTATACTTGACCTAAACATCATAGCTGAGCTTAGGGGGTAAAGGAGGAACAAACATACTTGTAGAGGTGTCCAAGGAATCAGCCAGGTGATTCAAAGCCCTAGGAATATATGACAATTCAAAAAACATAAAGGAGTCTCTAAGTTTCCATACCTCGTCCCTGTAGGCCTTCAATCTGATATTTTTTGTCTAAAAAGCATTGTTAACCTGCTGTATGATGAGGTCTGTGTCTCCAAAAATATTCACTCACATGATCCCCATCTCCTTGGAAGCTTTAACTCCTAGAAACAAGGCTTCATATTCTGCTACGTTGTTCGTGGTTTTGAAATCAAGCTTATAAGATAGGTGAATGTTTTCCTTAGATGGGGAGATCAATACTACACTTGCGCCTGTTGAGCTTTAAGTGCTAGCCCCATCAAAATACATGGTCTATATTTTCATTGTTACTTCTTCAGGCTGCTGACGGGTGGGCTTAGTGAGCTGAAATGATTTCTACTGATTATCATCTATTTGCAAAATATAAGACCCAAAATCAGTTTCCACTTCGTAGATGGGGTGATTCAATGAGTGGCTCTCCATGCTTATAATGTATGCTAGCTGATTTTCCCTATACAACCTCTTAGTATCCCCTCCAAACATGGGAATGGTGGCATATGTGAGATCCATCTGAAGGGTGCCCCCTAGTCTTTTGCTCCATGACCAAGATAGCAAGAGGCCGAGTTTTGGAGGAATATCGGCCACTACAATGTCCATCATTACGCTTTCCGAAGGTAGCTGCGTTAATTTTACAGCAAGGTCTTTGATGAGGCCCAAGCACTTGACCTTCCTAGATTCAAAGGATAATAAATCATGGTAATGCTTGGTGATGCTGAGTCCAATCTCATCCATCACAGCCTTTGGCATTAGGTTATGAGAGTCTCCTAAATCCAGTAGACAGTTATGGAGGATTTTATCATGGATGTTCAAGGATATATAGAATGGTGGGCAGGATTCCTTTAGGTCTTTGATCATGGGGCAGGGTTACAACAAGATTTTCAACTTGCAGGTTCACAAAGTGAGTGTCAATGTGCACCTTGGCCTGAAGGGAATTCAGAATGGAGGTTTTGAATGCATCATTCTTCATTAACGCAATTAAAGGGAAAGGGATTTTCAATTTTTGAATTTCAGACTCGAGGTTGAAGGAATAATGAAGCCTATCTGGAAACCCTACCTTATGAGCTATAGGTTTGAGTTGGACTTGATCAGGTGTGGCTGAAGGTGTTGGTTTATGCAATACTTTGAATGGCATAGCCACTTTCTTTGGTAAAACAACAACCTTTCTAGCTGGTGCAGCAGGTTTCTTGACAGGTACAACATTCTTCTTGAGGGGAGTAACTAGCCTAGACCTTAGTTTGTAACCTCCCTAACCATCATCCTGATAGACATCCTCTTCAGTGATCTTCTCGTCAATCAGAGCTTCCTCATATTCTGCCTGTGTCAGAAAAGAATAGTCCACCTCATCCTCCATGCAGCGGATATTGTCTTCAACTTCTCCTTCTTCTTCAATGAATTCTGGCTCTTCTTCTAATACAACATTTTGAAATGGAGCTCTTATCCTTTGATATTACCCTTTATTTCTCTCGCTTCTGAGAATCTGAACTGGGAGGTTTCCTCTTCTATAAGGAACAAAATTTGGGTTTCGAGGAGAAAATTCACTTGGCCCTACACCCCTCGTAGATAGATGTCCTTGGTCCTTCAATTTAGACATTTCAGCAGTCAGGTTATCTAACAGTTTGTTCATTTTTTCAATCTTGTTCTTTGATGCTGAAGCCCCACTATAGTATGTTGGATGCTTTTTCCTGTCTATCTTCCCTTTTACCTTATGAGATGCCAGAATGTTTGACTCTACCTCTAGGGCAGCATCCTGCATGAGTGATAAGGAAGCAGACCTCCTTTCTCTGAGAAGTAAGCAGAAATCAAATTCAAAGGAATTTGCATAATTTATCCTAGTTGAGGTATCGGTGGGCTTAATTTTGGTAGGGATCTTGCTGTACATATTGTTGAATCTCTTGGTAAAGTTGGAGACAGACTCCCCATTTTCTCTTTTCAAGTTGTTGAATTCTGTGATATAGTAGAGGTGGTCCCTCCTTTCTCCCAAATGCTTTAGGAAAATGTCTTCTAGGGCCTCTATGCCTGCCACTGATCTGGAAGGCAGTTCCTTGAACCACTTCCTATCCTGGCCATCTAGGCTTTGCATAAAAACCCTCCTCCATACATCTTCTTGTTCTATGTTAATATTTTTAGCATAGCTGTAAAAATCCTCTAGATGTTCTTTAGTAGTGAAATCCCCTTCCCCTGTAAACTTAGGCATATACTTGAGATAATCCCCAGTAGGCATGGCTATGAGAGGATTTGGCAGAATTAAGGGCGCATGCCTAGCTACCAGGATCCTTTCCATCTTGGTCAATTGAGGGGCAGCCATATTGGAAATGGGTATGGACAGGGTTGTGGAAGGCAGCACTGATGAAGATACTTACTGAGAAGGCGGTGGTATAATTATCCCAGTGGAGTCACCAGGGATTGGATCTTCACAAGCAGTAGTGCTTGAAGATTCCCAAACCCTAGATTTTTCTGATGTATCTAAAAATTCTTGGGAATTAATAGTTTCAGCAGAAGAAATAATAGCAGAAATATTTCTTGAAATACCTGATGTAGCTTTTTGTATAGCACTGCTGGTCTGTCTTAGTAAAGCCCTAGCTTTCCTCAAAATTTCTTCTGGATCTGAAACAGGTGTTGCTAGTGGCCCCTTTGGGTTTTCTCTGGTACTTGGTCTTCTTGAAGCCACCTTATATCAATGGAGTTTCCAGATAGATGATTACAACCATAATAATGTCCAAGCTTTGTCTATCATCAAAGCATGGATCTATGTCGTCTCCTAGGGAAGCTGAGCTTCAATATCCTCTCCCCGGCAACGGCCCCAGTTTGTTATCACTCCAGGAAAATCCTCTATGTTGTAGCTCGAGGATGCCTAGTAACTTACAATGTTTTTAGGGTTTTCTGATATGGATCAAGTAAGTTGACCTGTATAACCTTTCCACTCTCAAGGCATGCATAAAACTCACTCGTTTACAAGGCTTTTAGTTGCAATTGCTCAGAAGTTCGACAATAGGTGCAGGGATGGAGAACTCACCAGGCTGGAAGACTTACATACAAAACACATGCATATAAATGGCTAAATCTTGATGAGTATGGTATTTATAAACCAAATATCACTTATAAACCAATAGGATGACAGCTATCGGCTTTTTAATCAATTTGAAAATGACCTAAATACACATTGAGGCATAAATACAGTAAAGAAAGAGATGATGGCTGAACAGATCACAACAAAAGAGCTTATATCATGAATAAGTGAAATGAGAAGCTTGAAAGCATTATCGACTCATAAATCCCCGAAGTTGAATCTTTATTATAAAATAGGTCTCGGGATTTATAGCCTTCTATAAAAAATACAGATCCTGAAAATTCGATCTGTTTCAAACCCTACCTAACTATTTTTCTAACTTATGACGAAGATCTAGTTTACTGACTGAATACTAAGTAACTACAGTAGTCGCTGATAATCAACACTGTTGGTTCAGTGTAATTTTGCTGCCAAAATCCAGTGTTTCGGTGGTTAACTGACATGACCTTTCTGGTTGAATCCGCTGAACTTTCCTACTCTGCCATCGCGGTTGGTGATTGGAAGTTTCAACCTCTAACCCATCAATGCCCCATGCCTGAATGTTGACGCAGTGTCAGCGTCTCCAATTACTAGCGTCGCTACGGTTTCTACATTAGCGATCAAAAGCTATTTCCTCTAACCCATCGATGCTTTATATCTAAATGTATCGGCTCTTTCCATCACTAGCTTGTCGACGATCGGAAGCTGTAATAACTAATGCATCGGAACCTCAAGGCTGAATGCTATCACGGTTTCTACGTTGGTGATCGGAAGTTGTTTCCTCTAACCTGTCGGCACCCCAAGCCTCAATGCTATTGTAGCGTCGGAGCTTTAAAACACTAGCTTCACAATAAAAAATCGGAAGCTCTAGCCACTATCCAATTAGTGCCTTAGACCAGAACACTGCCTCTATTTCGAAGGTGAAACGAACTAATTTTATTGCTGTCAGAATTCGTTTGACAACGGAATCGGGATATTAGTCCTCTATGTCGCCGATGGATAGACTTGTTATTCACCGATGTGCGTTGTCTCTTTTGTTTTATTTTTTCAAAACTTTATATTTTTAACTGTCTGTGACTTTTCTTTATCGCTATCAGAGGTCAGTAGAAGTTTGAATCAGAGATTTATTTCCCTATGCCGCCGCTGTTTCGGAGGTGAAATGAACTAATTTTATCGCTATCGGAATGATTTTTGTCATTTATCGGAGGCCTTGTCTGTTGCCTTGTCGACACTGCAGAGATGCTTAGTTGTAAACTCACTGATCCTTAGTCCTTAGTTCTTCCGATCGTCGATGATTTTCTATTGTGGCGAAACCCGTAGTCAGTCTATCTCCTGTCGTTGCGGCTCCTTAGTGAACTACCTTGCCGACGCTTAGTGTTTTCAAGTTCTGACGCTTTATTAAGCAGTGGTTCTGATTTCCGATACATGACTTCGACAGCATTTAGTGCTTTATATCACCGACATTGCAGAACCTTTCAGCTTTTCCTCGCCGATAGGTAGACCTTAGAACCTTTGATCGCCAAATTTTTCATCTGATCACGGAAGTCGTAGTTCGTATGTCTGTCAGTGGCTAATGAGATGTTCTGATCCTCTCCCAAGCCACCAAAAGCTACAATTTGTGAAATTTTCATCAAAAATAGAGGCTTTCAAACTGTCAGTGATATTCATATCCCTCATTACATGAATTAGATTCTTCATACTATCGAAATAAATTATTTTGGGAGATAACAGAGTGCATAGTTCTGATTCTGTGTCGAGCTCGTTAAAAATGAAACAGGTTTGAGAGCATAGTTATGATTATATGTGAAGCTCGTTAAAAAATGAAACAGGTTAGAGAGCATAGCCTTGATTCTATGTCAATATCGTTAAAAAATGAAACAGGTTTGAGAGCATAGTTATGATTTGGTGTCAAGCTCGTTAAAAAATGAAACAGGTTTGAGATCATAGTTATTATTATGTGTCAAGATAGTTAAAAAATGAAACGGGTTTGAGAGCATAGTTCTGATTCTGTGTCAAGATTGTTAAAAAATGAAACAGGTTTAAGAGAATAGTTCTGATTTTGTGTCAAGCTCGTTAAAAAATGAAACAGATTTGAGAGCATAGTTCTAATTCTGTGTCAAGCTCGTTAAAAAATGAAACAAGTTTGATAGCATAGTTCCCTTTCTATGTCAAGCTCGTTAAAAAATGAAATAGGCTTTCTCAAGCAAAGTTTACTTTTTGGTTTTAAGCTTTCATAAAAATGAAACCATACTTCAAGCATAGTTCTTTTATGTTTCAAGCTCATGTAAAAATGAAACAGGTACCCATAAGCAAAGTTATTTTCCATTTCAAGCTTGTGTAAAATTGAAATAGGTCACCTCTTTGAGATGAGTATTCCATTCTTTTCAGGACTGGAACCTTCATTTCATCTACTTTTAGATCTGCTTTCTTCCTTCATCTCTGGTGAACCTTTTCCTAGTAGTAACCTAGATTTTTAAGTTTGGTGACGTAAAAAAAGTAGGCAAATGAAATGAAGCTTGGGGGGCATGTATTCAACCTCTTTATGTTGAAGTTGAGCTGCTGGATATTTTAACTGTGGAAAAGTACCGACGTCTCGGCATCATGTTGGGAAAATACTGTCGAAAAGACTAGTATTGAGCACAGTTCATTATCTATTCCAAGCTCATTAAAAAATGAAGCAGATACCTTGAGCATTCTTTTAAATGATCTTAAAGCTCCTTAAAAACAGTAAGATGGTGTTGAGCTTACTTTTTACATTTTTTCTGCTATGGTTAAAACATGAAAAATGGTTTGATATTACTTTATCGCTTTTTCATGCTATTGATTTCAAACATGAAAAAGGTTCTGAGCGTTGTTTTTGAAACTTTGGTCGTGCTCATTAAACCTAGCACTAAATTTCCAAGTCAAATTTTACTTATTTTCTAGGCTCATTAAACCCTTTTTCATGAAAAGAAACCCTAATATAGTCCTCTTTAAGCTCTTTTTGGACTCTTAAAATATGAAAAGATCATCGAGTGAACTTGTATTATTCACGTTTGTAAAAGGCCTTGAAGAGTCGTCTTTGTTAGAATAATCAACCCATAGTATTTACCCACTTAGACATTATTTCATTTATTTTGTCTTATTTGTCTAGTCCATGAGTCCCACCATGTGCAAGTTGTCAATTGCCTATCCATAGAGGTCAAACTTGCCATTATTGACTCATGGAGCACTTGGGAAAGCCTTGGGAATCAAATCTGCTTTATTCTTGGCCTCCTAGGCGCCCTTCTACTTTTTCTGCTTTATTGCCTGCTTTTTCAGTGTTTTAAGGCACATAGGAAAGCAAGACTAGGTGAGGTGAATCAGCTTTGTTGCCTCTTCCTCCTCCACTCTTTCCTCCATGCAAAAGCATGTATGAGCTGCCATTTGACCACTCTTTAGCTTGCCCATGCGCCCTTGCTAATTCATGGGGTCCTTGATAGATTTGGGATCAGCTTTTTACACCTATGGGGGATTTGCCTATTTTGGGTAAGCCTGCTTTATGCTAGATTTGGATGCTTCCTTATGCATTCGACTTTCTCATGTATTATATATATTCAGTAGCCTATGTTATTACAGGGTTGGCTATTGTACACTCAGTTAATATAATTTTGTGATACAGCTCCATATTCAGTCTCCATTGTTGATAATTTTGCATGATCAATTGTTAATTGCTGTGAGTGAAATTAATCTACTA
>LPNX010829316.1:79382-106826 GCA_001517045.1 Pseudotsuga menziesii | reverse complement strand
CATGCGCCCTTGCTAATTCGTGGGGTCCTTGATAGAATTGGGATCAGCTTTTTACACCTATGGGGGATTTGCCTATTTTGGGTAAGCCTGCTTTATGCTATATTTGGATGCTTCCTTATGCATTCGACTTGCTCATGTATTCTATATATTTAGCAGCCTATGTTATTACAGGGTTGGCTATTGTACACTCAGTTAATATAATTTTGTGATACAACTCCATATTCAGTCTCCATTGTTGATAATTTTGCATGATCAATTGTTAATTGCTGTGAGTGAAATTAATCTACTGCAGGCCTGAATTTCTACAGTCTTTCTGACGATAGTTTACCCCTTTTTAGTCGACTAAGTTATGAAAAAGGTATACTCTAGTCGTTGACTAGAAGAGTTCTCTAAGGTATTATTTTATACTTTTTCGGGCCTCAGAGACTAAATCATATGAAAAAGGAAACTTTGGAGTTTTCTTCCATTTCGTTCAGACTCTCTAAACATGAATGATATCAAGTTTACTTTCAATGGAATCGTTAAATTAAACATTGAGAGACCCTCTTGTGGGAACAAACCCCTCCTTTTTCGATTCGGAAAACATATGAGAATAGAATTATCCTATGAAAAGATACAATGAGTGTTTGTTACCCTCTTTGAACTCGTCAAAATTAAAATAGGCACTCTTCAATCATGATGGGGAAATTAAAGGAAGGGAACTATTTTCATGTTCAATAATGGCAGTTTGTAGTCACCTTTGAACATGGCACTTGTCTGCATTTCATTCAGTCAATTGGGTATTCAGCTTGCTTTTGAATCTTTCCACTTTCATGAGTCAGGTCACTCCTTTGAGTCTTTCAAATAATGCATCGTATATCATCGCATTATGTCTTGGTATATGCCTCGTCAAGTCAATGCTTCCAAGTCGTTGGTCGTGTCTCCCTATGTTCAAAGGAAAATTATATTGATAATTTTCATCTGCAGTCAAAAATCCACATTTGAGTCAGTCCTATGGTTACTTCATACTCAAATTCCAAAACTTTGTTATGAGTTTCGTGTCATTGATGTGGGATTCATGATGGCCCTCCTTCGATGAGACTATTCCTGATGACTTCAACTCATCATCCATGAATTAGCCTTAGAAACAATGTAGTACCTTGAGATATGTATCTAACAATGATAGATTCTCTCGCGTTTGACAAATAGGTTTACATCATTGACCTTTGATCGAAATACTCAACCGAATTTTTGACATCAAAACATATATTCACATTCAAGGGATTGTACTAGAGTATCTTGGGAATCATCAACATCAATGGTGATCTCCCTCACACTTGTTAACGGTTATCATCATTGACCGGTAATCAAGTGGTTTCTACCATATTCGGCATCAATACATTGTAATCACATGGATAGAATCGTACTTTCTTGAAGATGAGACGAAGACCTCGGGTATTCGTTAAACACTCATTGCTTTCCCCAGGTTGCTATGGACTATTTATATGAGTCCTAGCATGGATCTACATTTGTATGGTCATGGTTGTGCTCAAATTTTAATTTGTGTGAAATAGATCTACATTGTATGTCTGGTAGTTATGTCCAAGTTTGAGTCTTCTTTGCATGGATCTATGTTGTATTTTAGTATCCATGATTATTGTACTTCACATGGATCTTTGTTGTATTGGTCAGTAACCATGATGAAATTCATATGGACATAAGTCAAAGTATCAATGTACTGCAGATTAAGCTTGATTGTTGAAGATCTCTGATCGATGAACTCTTGCGTCAAAGTGATAAATTGTTCTTACAAAGACTTCACCTATCCTATCCCTCTATCCTCACGCTTTAGGGGGCATTTCATTACACACATTTCTCGTCATCATCATATTATGAGAACCAAACATCAGAATTTGTCTCAAATCCTCAAGTTATGAAGTTGGAACTGGGTCGGGATCAATGATTTCATGTGTTTGTCCACCACCGCACTTTCCTTATGGACTATGAGTGTTACCCATTTACGTAACGCATTTTTGCCTTGAACAATAAGTGGTTCCACTACCACTTTCATTCATACAATGATAAGTGCTCCTTGGGTGATGCTCTGTCTCAGTGGACAAAGAGTGGTACTTGATTTCTAAAGGTAAAAAAAGAAGCTTCGAGAGGCTTCTTGAAGCTTGGCTTCATGGCAACCTCATCCATAGACTTATGGACCAATTGGGCTCGAGATCCATCCTTATAGGATATCCCCTCCACCTCACCCATGAGATCCTCAACTTCCTCTATCCTCCCATGACTATAAGTATTGGCTCAACCCCCATGGGTAAATGGGCGAAGATTATGCTACAACATCAAAACCCTAGACAAATCTAGTCAAGGAGAGTGAGCATTTAGTAGTCAAGTTTGAATCTTTGGAGGCAAGGTTTTGCTTGAGACTAGACTTCTCAACACTAAGGCTCTTTGTTGTAATTTCTCTCTCTATTTCATTTATGCAATAAAATTTCCTTTCTTATGAATGATATTGTGTATGAATCACTTATTTCATTGTTTAATTCCTTAGTCATCAACAAATGATCATAGGTTGTACTTGGTACTTTGACCTTGTATGTGCTTTGTTGTGTATTTCTTACAGGTGAATATGTGGAGATCAAGCATTTCAAAGGCCCGCATATTACAGTGTATGATAGGTAAAACAATCCATTCCAAGCATCTATTTTATCTTAGGGGAAGTTCTTTTAGTTGTTGTGACTTCTTTGTTCTAGATTTGAGTGTTTTAGACTAAGAAAATAGCTTATGTCTGCAGAAGGTGAGTATTTCCAGTAACGATCATATAGATAGGTCCTAGGATCATGCATATTGATAGGGGGTGAAGTGAGCAATGATCAGTACCTTCATATTTAGATATGCGGACACCCTTTTGTATTAATTCCAAAGGGGGAGAGATGTAGACAAAAGGGGAGCATGCTCACAGGGGGAGCATGCGTTGTTTTCATAAATGACAAAGGGGGAGATTGTTGATGAAATTGTCATTGATGCCAACATGGACTTGCAGTGGCCCCACAAATTTTAATTGATGCCACCAAGTATCACTTTTAGTTCCTTGGACCTCTTACAGAGTGGGGTTGTGCCTTGCAACACCTTGTACCCAGTTGACAAGTTCCCTCTACCCACAAGGCTGGATCTTGTAGCCACCACCTTACTGAAGATACTGAAGACCCTGCTGATGGTGTTGAAGACCCTAGAGGTGGTGTTGAATCCTTTTTGAATGATTTTGAATCCCTAGATGGGTTGGAGAATCATTAATGACTCATTATGTGGTCACTCATGCTCTAATGGTGTCATGGTACCCCAAGAGAAGGTCTAGCAACCCCACAGGTGATGTCATGATGGATATTGACCCTTGGATGTCTATTGGTGTGGTTGAGGTTATTGAAGAATCCTATGAATCCCCTTGCTTGGGGAAGAATCCCTGAATAATCCCTTGGAACCATGTTTCATGGCTTAATGGTCCTTGTCCCCTTAAAGGTGATGATGTGGTCATTAATGGATTGATGAAGACTTGGAACTCTTGTTGAAGATCTTGATGCCCGTGTAGCCCATGTTTGGTTCATGGAACCATTGGAGATGGTCATTATGTATGATAAGGTTTGGCACCCACATAAATGGTGACATGATGACCCTTGGACACTATATGATCACTGATGGTGCATTTGGAAATGATTTGATTCTTGGAATCCATACATATGGTGGTTTGTAAGCCCATGAGTGTTAGATCCTTTGATATGATGGAATATTTGGTCATAATTCCCTAATCACTTGGTGATGGAGTCCTATTTTATGGTATTAAATTCCATTTAAAGTATATTGTTAAAATATTATATGATATCTTTGAAAAAATACTTGAAACCCTTGCATGTGGTGCCTTGGGTCTTGAACCCACACACTTGGTAGCTTGTTGATGGTGATGTATGGTAATATTTGTGGTTATATGTCTATTGGGATGTATAGGGAGGTATACCCTAGGTAAGTTCCTTGATATGTTGAAGAATACTTTGAAACTCTTGTAGTTGGTGGTATGGTCTTTGGCACTGTCATGTGTGGGGTCTTTGACGTCCTGAACATATTAAAGAATTTAAGGGTATTAGACCAAGAATTTTCAAATAAACCCATCATAGGGATATATTCCTTGTCAATCCATTTACATTGATATGTGGATCATCTCTAACCCCTTACGGTTGAAGAGATATGAATTTTTGAAGTTGGTGTACCCCACCTTTTTGAGTCAACTGACCAAACAAAAGAGAATTTAATTATTTGTAATTTTGAAGTGCATGTCGGATTAGTTTGAGGTATTAACTTTCATGAATCAAGTCTCTCTTTGGTATTTTGCAACTCTTGGAGAAGAGTGCAAAACTTTGTGGAGGAAAAATGTTTGGGCATCTTCACTAAAATTGACATAAATTTCTCATACGGAATCAGAATTACAAAATTCTTGGCTTGTTGGAAAGATATTTATGAGGGATATGTGGTGACATGATATAGAGTTTATTTTGGTTTTTCTATTATTTCTTCATATTTTGATCTTCGAAAATGTATGGTTCATATTTTTGGGTTTCTCTTGTGATGGAACATGTCTCTCATGGATAGAGTTCATCTTTGCTTTTAGTATGTGAGCCTCTATATTGGTATATATATTTGAATTCATTATGGAGGCTATGATGATGATGTTTCATACCTTTATTCTATGATATGATACACCTTATGATAATAATGCATGTGATAATGTTGTAAACTCTATGAAGTCAATGCACTCCTATACAATATGATGTACATGCATACCATAGTGTGATGATGATATCCTATGCACTATGATGTATAATTTATGTTGATGATGCATACTATTGGTTGATGGTGTGATACTCATATGATATGAAGAGGCATGATGATGTCACATACCATGATGATGATGATGCACACTATTTGGTGTTGATGAACATTTTTTATGTCCAGGGACTGATGAACAGAGAGGCATGACCAGCAATGCAGAATTGAAATGGTTTATAAGAATATGAATAAGTGTTAATGAATAGTTTTGATGTCTAGATAATGATGAATAGAGAGGCATGACCATAAGTGAAAACTTCACATGGTTGATGAGAAGATGAACAAGTGTTTATGAATAGTTTTGATGTCTAGAGAATGATGAACAGAGAGGCATGACCAGTAGTGTAGACTTGACATGGTTGATGAGAAGATGAACAAGTGTTGATGAGCAGTATTGATAAGCATATGAGGAGGTGTTGATGAGCAAATATACAAAGAGGGATGAGCAGAGGTTGACCAGCAAATATCGATGTACATAGGTACGTGAGAAGATATTGATGCAAGTAGAATCTTGCACTTGAGGATTGGACTCCTCAACCTTTCTTAGTTGGAGCTAAGAAAACTAGGTTGGGTCTTGTTACAATAGTTTGTTCTCTTTTTATCATTTGGTGTTGATTGTAATCGAGAATATTGTAGTCTTCCATGTACAATAAATAAATATCAAAATTACAAATACTCTTGTGTCTCTCTTGATGTGATGATTGTGCTTATGACTCATGGGTTATTTATATGATGCATATGATGATGTAATTTGATAATGTAATGTTTGATACACTGTGATTTGTAAAAAGGTTTAAATTTCTCTCACACTGATTCACCCCCCTCTCAGTGTGGCCATTGTTTCCAACACAAAACATACGAAGTGTGTGACAAGGATTTCTCTCCAAATCGCCTATGTTGTTGTGAGGGATAATGTTGAATGATCGAGAATGCCAAAAGTACTAGGCAGCTTAGTGGCTTAGTGGCTTAGAATAAGCTTGAGATGTTGTGGAAGAAGAGGAAACTTCCAAATATAGTATTTAAATTATAAATCCATATTCACCTTGATGGTAGACCTCAATATTGAGGTTAAACAAATATTTTCGATATTCAATCAAATATTATGGTGAAAGTATTTAACTCAATGGGAATTGGACCTAAAGGAAGGGTTGTCCTCACACTTTATCCAAAGGTTCTTGTGTGTGTGGAGGCAATAAGTAGTAACAGCCAAATTTACCATCTCTAAAGTAAGGGTAACAAAGTTATAGTGCATATTTAATGGAAATAATAATTTTTCCCTTCCAATACTCTAAAGGAAAACTAAGCATTTACATCTAGATAGGGATTACTAAAGATAACATTTCGATGTACAAGTGGAATCCTTGTTGTCATTAGAGGAATTTTGGGGTCTAAAATGGGCCTCCTAAGGAAAATAATAAAATAATAGTTAAAATAATAAAATAATATTGATTAATTTTGGAGGAAAAAAGAAAAAAACTACTTTTTGTGTTCGTATTTTCGACATATATCCCTGTGTTTTTACTCAAATATCGATCGGGAGAGCTCATTGGATGCGGAATTTGATTCTACATCCAACGAGCTCTCTCGATCGAAATTTGAGTAAAAACACAATGAGATATGTCGAAAATACGAACAAAAAAGTAGTTTTTTTTAATGACAAATATGTCAATTCAACCATTATGGTTGACTTATTTTATTGAAAATCTATTGGTTCTTGAATTCCAACTCACAAAAACTTATTTTGGCACGTTTTCTTATAAGGCCCATTTTAGAACCCAAATTTCCTCTAATGTATGACCTAATAAATAAGTCAACTATGATACCATTGATAATGACACTCTTTGTTGAGTGTAGAGATAAATTCAAGGATAAAACTATCATTATCAATATAAGGGTGAATCACCACAATGTCTCGTAGGAATGAACCCCAATGACCAATAATACATACATTTAATATTATAGTTATAATAATAATATATTTATCATTTAATGTCTTTGTAACTTATATTTACCCTTGAACATCAACCCATCGACTAGGTAGTAGTCCTCCTTGACCCTAGAGGAAAAGTTTAAAAGCAAGTCCGAAGGTGGAATCATCAATGTAGATAGAAAATAAGGAGGGCTTCTTAAATTTCAAATTAAAGTCCAAAAGTGTACCTTCAAAGGAAATGACCTTATCAAGGCATAATCCTCCATCAAGTCCATCAGAAGGAGGGTCCCTAATGGAAACATAGACATTTTAGGGATGGAACTAGCTTTGGTTATGTTATGTTATGTTATGCATGAAGAAACATTAACATCTTATTATGCAAAAAAATGGGTTTATTTAGGTTATGATTAAAACAAAGTTGGAGCATTTGTTGATAGTATAACTACCATAGTCATTAGAGGTTTAAGTTGGGTTAATTTCAAAACATTGTCTTGGTATCCTAAAAATGACCTTTGAGATGGGTTTCAAATTTGGTCAGATTCGATATAGTGAAATTGAAAGAGAAGAATCCCAAGAGATAAAAGGGACATATAAGGAGCCTTAAAAAATGGGTTTATTTAGGTTATGATTAAAACAAAGTTGGAGCATTTGTTGATAGTATAACTACCATAGTCATTAGAGGTTTAAGTTGGGTTAATTTCAAAACATTGTCTTGGTATCCTAAAAATGACCTTTGAGATGGGTTTCAAAGTTGGTCAGATTCGATATAGTGAAATTGAAAAAGAAGAATCCCAAGAGATAAAAGGAACATATAAGGAGCCTTAGAGAAGATATAATTAGAGAAGAAGGGAGAATGAAAAAGTGTAATTTGGGTGTTAGTTATGATTCAAATTTGTTTTTATTAGTAACACATTTATTTATATTATATTGATAAAAAAAATGTTTAGGATATGCTTAGGTTGTACGGTCAAGAAGAATTTGTAACTACATATTAATGTAGCATGGGGTTCATAAATCCCATAACAAAATCATTGAATTTTATAAATACTTAAAAAAGGACAAAAATAGTACATTGATCTATACAAATTAGTGATATTTCTAGCTTGGTGCAAGGACCACACACATCCAAACTTGTTTATTTCAAATGTTTTGTATGCAATTTTTAAAGAAATTTAAATATAGTTATTTATATCATACACATAATCTATAAAGAAGTCGTTGAACAAAAAACAATAGATGAGACTCTCTTCCATTGTATTATTACTTATCATTATCTTTATATTACCCAAAAATTCTTATAGAAGGTACATTTTCATTAATGGCATGATCCTTTGTTGATGCAATGATGTTTAGAGCATTTATCATACCTAGTTGAAAATGTATCTGTATATTTGGAAATCCACATGATCCTACTGGGATTTCTGAGTGGCACTATGGTTTATAGTTTGTTTCGACTTGAAGGTCAAAAACTATATTTTACTAAATATAAATATCATACACTTCAAATCATCAATAGAAATTTTTACAAGGAATTATTGTTAGACCATTTTGTTTAAGATATTATCATGGTTTGGATTAATTTAGGCTTCAAATAAGCTACACTAATATTCACATGACTAGTTTAGAGGTTCGTGTAAATTCTTTTGAACAATAGGGTCAAATTGTTTTGGATTTATGAGATGAGAAAACTATAAGTATTAGTGTTGTCCACAAAGTTCATTTATTTCCTTAGTGTAGAAATATTTACTTGATGGCTAATAATTGGTGTTGAATTGCTTGGAAGATATTTTTTTAAGAAGAGAGGGAGGTATAGACATCCATAATTTTGTTTGAGGGATATATATGTCATGTACAAGTATATCAACTCCTTGAACTAGTGAACTCAAGTATCAATGTTGTAACCTTGGACTTTAAGAGTTACTTTTGACATTTTGGAATTACATATGAATATGTCCCTAACTACATGTTTTGTTGTAATAACATCCTGAAAGATATTTCTATGACCATGTGGTGTTTTATGATTTGAGGAGGTGAAAATATGAATTGGATTTTATTCTTATTTTGTATTCAATTCCTCTTTCTCTATGCCTTAGACTTCAATTTCATTTTTCATCTATGTATTATCTTCATGATGCTTTTCTCATATTCTTTTTCTAAATTTGTTGTTGTTGTTGTTGTTGTTGTTGTTGTTGTTGTTGTTATATGAGAAACAAAATTTAGAATTGAACATAGTACATGATTATAACCTAAATTTGAAAGATGATTTTTATAATTTGTGCAATTTTTTTTTTAAGTGAATATATTTTATTTATTTGTAAAAGAAAAATTATAAACCTTTAATTTGCATTACCCCATTACCCCAGTATATGTATCTACTTTAATTAAATTTTAAAGTATATTTAATCCTAAAATGATAATAATGATGTTAATCCTACCATAAGTGTAGGAAATATATATCAAATGTGGATAAGATTGACATGAATACTTATAAATGAAGTTCCACACCTTTGGGGTGAAGGGATCGCATGGTTGGGTTGATTATTTTTTGTTGATTATTTTTAATGTACAATGTATTTTATTTTAAAATTTCCTCAAGTGGTATAGCTCTTACATGTTTACTTTTCCACAAAATATTGGAATGTAGTCATCCCCTTACAATGGCTATTGTTTTAAATTTTCAAATTGCATTAAATTCCACATCATTATGTTATTATAAAAATTGACAAAAGACCATGAAAATACCTTAGTAGGAACTTACATGATAATGTCATCAAAGTGAATTCACGTAGTTCCAAGAAGTGTGTTCTAGAGTTCCAAGATGCATTGCACATGTATGGTGTTTGTCCTTTGTTTGTCCAATTTTGCATAGACACATATAAGTCACATATATAAGTCCTTGGTGGCCTTATCCATAGGATTTATAGAAGATGGATGATCTTGTAATAATGTCAATCTCAATGGCCTACACCATGTGTAGAAATAAAAGTGAACTTTCCATATTGATGGTCAATATGGTAGGAATTTTATATTTTCATGAAGCTCCCTACTCTTTTTTATCCTTTTCTCATCATGTGATAGATGTGTGTAATGGAGATTTTTTGTTTCTTTTTATCCATGGGAAGTAAAAGGGATGTATGTTGGGTATTGAATACAATCACTACCACTTTATTACTTTTAGTTATATTGTGAATCAAGAAAACAATGTAACCACTCCTTCAATGATCCACCACCACACAGACCTTACAAATGGAATATTCATCATGTCAACGAGATATGATCCTACAGTGGGGATGTTTCTTGGTGTCCAAGATAGGGTTGATAAAACAATACAAGTTATTGTCCCATAATATTTGTCTTTGGATGTCATGGTTCCTACATGGGACCTTAGACCACCACACAAGTTCTACAAAGGTAATATTTGGAATATGAGTGAGATTTGGTGTTTCTTTCAAGATTTAGCACACCATAGATGGTCTTCGAGATCAAAAAAAAAATTAGGGTTTAAATCCAAGGTCTTGAGCCATAACAGTCTTTTGTAGAGCTCATGAGTCATGCATAGATAGATTTCCCTAAAATTTCTCACAAAATGCTAAAACACCCAAACCCGTCCAAGAGATTGTACACCTATTGGTCATGATATTTATTTTCTAATTGTGTGAAAATAACATAGTATATGGACTCAGCATATGGCTTGAAATAAAACATTTTGACATAAAAAAAAATTGGACAAATTTCCCTAACTAAGTCTCCACAAATCCTCAATTGGTATATAAATATTAATTATGACTCGTAGATAGAGAATTTGACCACCACATGGACCCTGAATATTTACCTAAGAAACAGATATGTGCATAATTTAAGGATTAATATATGATGGATTGTTATCAATAACCATCCTCAATGTCCCAAACTCAAAAATACCATCATATCCAAATAACATGACAAAGATTCCCTTTGAAGGACCTCTATGGTGCCCAAGGGACACAAGGATGTATCATGAGCCCCATAGACAAATATTATGGTACAATACCCTAGATTTTGTAGGCATTGAACCACATCAAAAGCACCAAGAACCATATCTAGTATTCTAAACTTCAAAATGAGCACCATATCCCACTTGCAGGTCAAAGATTCCCTATAAAAGGTCAATGTGGTGGCTTGATACCCCACACATGTACCATGAGATCCATACTAAAATGCTATGGCATAAGATCCTATCTGTTTCCTTATACCATGGAATGATAATCAAGATCCTTCATTCACAATCTTGAATTCAAGTGTGTGTGTGATGATTTGATTATCTGCTCAAGAGCACTTATCAATATACATAAATCAATTAAGTTCTAGGGAACTTATATTTTTAATGAAGTCTTTCTCAAAATAATTGTGGGAGAGGCACACACCACCTAACCTTAGGAAATCTTCCAATCAATAATCTATTAATGTATATTTCATCCTTAATTGAACCTATGACATCACAAGGACACAAGTTCAATCTCACACTCTGGGCCCTATTCGAGGTAGTATCCCTAGTCTAAAAATGCCAGTATCCAAGAGGTTGCACCCTCCTTGTGGTCTCTCCTCTCTTTCCCCATTTATATTTTATTCTAGTGAATAATAATCCCCTCCATGAGGAATCCCCCACCAAGCCTTATGAACCCCTTGACATGTGGAAATCATATCTCCTTCGATTTAGGTTGCCTTGCATAGTAAAATTTAGTTTTATCTCACTTTTACTTAACTATTACAAAATCTTCGCGATTTGGCATGCCTTTCAAGCACGTGAATGATAAAACCTGCTTTCCTTCTTATAAGTCAAACTATTTCACTAGTGGGGAGCTGTCTTGAGATCCACAGTATGAATCTTTATTACATATTTACATCAAATATGACAACACAAGTCTAGGAAAAATTGAAGGAACAAAAATGAATTATGTAATTTCATCATTTTGTATATTTACAATCAAAAGAAGAAATTGGCCATAATGTTAAATTACACGCACATGTTACCCATGAATCTATCCCCGAGAGTTATCTCAATTTGTCATGAGGCAAACATAAGATATTAATTCCCTCAAAGTTGGGAAGGTCATGAGTTCAAAGCTATTGATTCCCTTATGATTAGACTCTGTCATCAGGGCCATTGACTTACCACATTTTCCATCCATGGATCATGAGGAAGTACTCAAAGTTTTTTCCATGAGACTTTCCTTAGAAAATAAATATTATCCATGAAGCTAAATCACATGCAAATTTTGATAGTGATTAGGAAATGTCCATGCACCAATGAAAAAAAAAACACCACCAAGGTGGTAAAGTATAATGGTTTTTGGAATTATACATAAGACAAAAGTAAGACAAGTATAATGGCTTGAACAATATTTTTAAGGGTGGTTATTATAACTAAAAACACCTTTCCCATTTTCTCCCTTTTCACTTCATCCCAAATAAATATAAGATGAAATGGGAAAGTAATCACTCAATGAAACCATGTAGACAAGAAGGAAATAGGAATCCCTACACCTTCTAAATGGTGCATAGTGGTACCATGGGAGTTTTGTCACACTTCATAAAATGAGAATGAAGGATTATCCACCAACAATTAACTTATATGAACTTAAGTTAAAGTGTAATTGCTTCATGGAGACACTTGGAGGTTCATGACGACCTTGGGTGGCTAGATTCCTCCTTACACTTATCATGACCTACTCCCAAATTCAAAATTATGACGAATGGAATGTTCTTGAGAGATGAAGAGGTGTTAAGTAACTTTTCATGAGCCAAAGGATTTGAATGGGTGAAGAAGAATAAATCCCCATGGAAGAGGAAGATACTAGGAAGAAAATATGTGCCACTTGGAGAGATATTCCATGCACTTTATGACAACAATGATGGAATATTCCTTGCACTTTATGAACTTGGGGCGCTACAAGTGACCCATGATATCTAGAGGAAACTATATGAACTTAGGACCTAGAATTTAATCTCAAACCATGGCCTGGTTGTAAAAAATTATTCATGGTGTTATACATCCCAAAATTGCCACCATATCCACTGATAAGCCAAAAATTCCCTCTATAAGGCCTATATGATGGACTCGGGCCCTGCGCAAAGTTAGGAGCCATTTATCGGTAATTATAGGTAAATGAAGGGTAATTAAGGGTTAATTAGTGATAATTTAGGGGTAATTTGTGGTCAATTATGGGTAGTTAAGGGTCATTTAGGGGTAATTATTGGGTAATGAGTTGTGGTAATTAGAGGTTAATAAGGGGTAAATTATGGGATAATTAAGGGTTAACTAGTGGTCATTAGGGGTCAATTATTGGTTAACTAGGGGAAATTAATGGTACATATGGATCAAGTATATGTAAGTAGGGGCCATTTAAGCCCAAGGGCTTAGCTAAACTAGTGGTTGTCCATTTTTTTGGCATTTAGTTAGGTTCATGGAAGAATGTGTCTGTAAAATCCTGGATTTTATATTAGATCAGGATATCAACTCTACTGCAAATTTGATAAAAAAATATAAATGAAAATTTGCACATAATCAGTCAACTCTTGAAACTAGATAAATAAGGAAATGTTTTTGATACTTTTGTAAACAAGGAAGCAAGATGATGGGAGAAACCAAGGAAAAATTAGGATAGATAAAGAACCTTCCATAGCACATGTAAATTAGGGGCCATTTAGGTTTCAGAATTAGCTCCGTTGAGACCTACTTCCACGCTTCTGGGACACCCAACCGTGCAACTAAGAAGAAATTCTAGATACATTCAACCATGAGTTTGTGCAATGTCCATAGGTGTTATAATATAGGTAATAAGCTTCAAATGAGGTTTCAAAATGTTAGGAACAGATCTGGAGTTAGGGTTATTTGGAACAATTTGGGCAAAACTAGCAGTTTTGGACCTGAGAGACCCTATGCAAATATGGTTGTCCAAACGTGGTACAACCTCAATGTCTGAGGGATGGCATAGGTATTGTGGTGTATTAAATTCTCACATCAACTTTTGGAATGGAATTTGGATGCATAAAAATTCCATAATGAAGAAAACTGTAAAACTTGTGAAATTTTCCTAGTCAACTAGCAGGGGTGTGCAAAAATGGATGAATTTGGAACCATATTGTATTCAAACCTGCTAATGAAGTTTTACATAGACTAATATATGATTACTTAACACATAATATCATCCAATACTACTTCCATGGATATTGGTTCTTTATTATTACATTAAACTGTCAAAAACACCACTAGATGGGCACATAAATCTCTTCTCATGAGCATTTTAACATGGAATCTCTATGGAACATAATCTTACTGTCATATACAAATAAAAAGGAGTACATATCAACTACATAAGTCAAAGTGGACTTGATGAGCTCCATCTTATCTCAAATTCACCTGCAATAAGATAGAAAGGGGAGAGAGAATATAGGGGAAAGAGACTTGGGAGCACCACCTAAGAGACTGAGGCACAACACTTAGTAAGGAATCCTTAGCTTCATCAACACAAAATTAATCATCAACCAATATCCAAAATGGAGTGGGAAGAATCCTTAAATAAACATTGAGTGACTTGTTGAGCAAGTCCTTCACCTGTTGAGAAAGTTGCCACTTGTTAAACCATAACCCTAGCCATGAATTCGCCCTCCTTGAGGAAAATAGCATGTTCAAATCATGAGAGATGTTTCCCTGTCAATAACATTTCATCCAAAATAGAAAATGGACCCTCCTTAGGCCCAGAGTTGCCTACTTTTTCTTATGATAGCTTTTAAGCACTTTTTGATTTTGTGACTGAACCTCTAAATGGAAAATGCACCCTCCTTTGGCCCAAAGTTGCCTCTTTTGTCTCTGACTGATTTTTTTGGCTTTTGGTACTTTTCCTTTTTTCTATATACTTGCTTTTGTCAGTCCTTTGACAGTTTCTAACTATCCTCCTTGGCAATTTGGCTTGCCCAAGTGCACCCTCCTGAGATGGAAACTTAATTCCACATATTTATTTGTACATTAATTAATAATGACAATAAAATAAAACCAAGTACATGCCTCCTAAACAACTATTTAAGAAAATTCCCTAGGTTAATTAATTAATGCATCTTTTGACCCCCAAGTGTTTGGAAAGGTCAACACTTTTTATGTCCCTTCAAGGGAGGGACATGATCCCATTTTGAATCCTCGTGTGTGAAGCACACTAGTCTACATTGATGCATTTACTAGGGAATATGTCATCTATGAATGTTTGGAAAGATCCATTGGGTTTCTCCACAAGGTTTTCCTTGGAATAAAGTAGGGGTAATTTATATGTTAGCAAGGGTTAATTACTGGTAAGCATGGATTATTTAGGGGTAATTATGTTATACCAAAATCTTGTCACCACCATGTGATAAGATCCTTGACTTACATATATGCCCTTAATCCTAGCACTTGGAGAGAAACCCATATTGTTTGTCGATCTTTCATGAAAATACTCAACACCACATTTTTCTTGTTAACCATGAGCAATACCTTACTCGCACTGGCTGTATATTGTTTACCATAAGCGATGCCACTGCTTGTATCCTTTTTTCCATAAGCATTTTTAACATGAACCGCTCTGTCATAAGAGGCAAAAGGCGGTACCCTGGGTAAAATGGGAAAAAAGAGAGGTTTCTCGATGCTTCTAGATCATGAGCCTCATGTCCTTTCTTATCCCTATCGTTGTGGGTCAGTTGAGATCGAGATCCCCCATCATAGGATCTTGGAGGCCACCTCATCCACAAATATCTCAACCATTCCTATCCATTGAGCCTTATAAATACAAGCTCATGTCCATGGTTGAGGGGGGAACCATAGAGGTATTGTTATGTTGTTGGATTGACCACTTAGCCCAAGTCATTTGAGAGCATAGAGTGTAAATTTTGAGATTATGGGGATGAAGTGTTGGTTTCATGGATATGCATGTCAACACTAAGGCTTAATTGGTTGTAAACTTCTCCATTCATATTAATGCAAAGCTGATTTCCATCCCACATTACTATTGTTTTGATTTCGCATGTAAATGTTGTTATATTCCTTAGTCACTAGCATGGATCAGTGGATTATGTTCTGGTATCTTTGATGTGTTTGTGTGTTTAATCTGATTGCAAGTACACAGGTTTACTATCGAAGCCGCATTCCATGTATCTATGACATCCAAGGAGGGTCTTCATCCTTTGTCGGTCATTTGTTCTGGATCTGAACCATTCAGACCAGAGGAACAACTTCTATCCGCAGAAGGTGAAATATTCCTTCTTACCAATCTAGTGACTCCACTGGGGAATGAATATACGATCATTTGATCTGATCTTCCTCAGTTCTTCAACTCTTTTCTGAATCCAGGCTCCTTCTCCAACTCTCTGCAGTCAAATCTGCTATCTGACTCAGTGGATTTTGGTTTGAAACTTCCAGATCTGTCTAGATCTTAATTATTTCAACCTTTTATGCTCTTTTTTATTCTCAATCTATTAGTTTTTACCTTGATCTGGTCTTTTTATGACTTGATCTGTCATTCTCCTTGATGTTTTCGATTTACATAGGGAACCACACTTATGCAGTTGGCGAGAAGCGGTACCATCGCCTGAACTCAGTTAGCAGCACGTGGTGCCACCACCTAAGTTTTGTTGGCAAGAATCGGTGCTGGTCCAGAACCACTCTGTCAAGACCCCTGTAGTGTAGTGCCAGGTAGGCATCATTCCAAGACCTCTTTTTTCTCAGTTTTTGAAAAAACTCTGAGTTGAGTTGCTTTTAGTCCTGCACTGCCAAGCTTGTGTGTTAGAATCTGATGCTTGTGGTTTGAAATTTTATGGTTTAAAGATTGGTTTGATTGGAAAATTCAAAATCTAGTTTATGCTTATTGATTGTTCAATCACTTTTGTGCTTGTTGGTTGTGTTTTTGAAAGGACTTCTTGTTTTTTGAAAATCTTAGTGTGTTAGTAAGATCTTTTTTCATCTTTGTTATATAGACTGAAAGAAAGACATTTGATTAGCGTCTAAGTTTCATTTCTTGTTTGCATAGAGAACTTCTTTTTATTCCTTTAAAAAGAAATTTTTTGACTGATATTAGGTTATCATCATTGAGAATTGGACATCAGATCTTTGATTGGATTTACAAGCTTTCAGGCTCTTTATGTTCTTTTGTCTCTTATGCATTTAGTACTATCTCACCAAAATAAAAATATGGTGGTTTTAAGTTAGATTTGCCTATGTTTTAAGAAAAATTGAAAATAGATTGCATATGCATGTAGTGTGCTTCTTGTTTTTCTTTTAGGAAAAGAGATTCTTCCCCTTCTTATTGCTTTCAGAAAAGTGAAATCAGTTTGGAAAGTGTTGCTTGTCTTTGATTTTGTGTTCAAGATTGTTGTTTGGAAATATTTTTGGTTTTGGAACAAAATAAAATACTCTCTTTCCCTCCCGTAGGTAGGCATACTAAATGGTAAAGTGAAATATTTGCATACGCATATTGCATGGTTTTACTTTTTCTGCCAAAACACCATGCATTCACCTAACCGTCCACTTTAAAATTAAGGGTAGTTATAGGTTAAAATTTACATAGCAACTGGAGTGATAGGTTAGAGACATGTTCGGGCATCGTTAAGCGTAGGAGCTATCGTTATTTGTCCGCATTGCATCCTGGGACTCACACGGTTCTTCCATGTACCATTAGTATATCGAACGACCTTTCACATACCCTTGAGGTATATAGAAAGGTAATTCACGTACTCGATTGTATATCAGAAGGCCACTTGTGTATGGTTATGCATTAGATAGCACTACTATCGATTCGAGCTCCCACGTACCTTGAGTATATCGGGAGACCGCACTAGGATACCTTATCCATCTAAGAAAATCCCTTTGGTCGTCTTGTTTGGAGCCATACATCAAAAACAACATTCGGAGAGATTACTATGCACGTACCCTAGAGGTATATCGCAAGTGGTACCTTCTTGACAATCCTGGTGAGAGACCTGACTATCTGAACCCCTCCTATCATTTTAAGTGTGCTTGTTTGACCTATATCTTGTGTAGGGAATTTTTTGGTGTGTTTTCTAGTTTTTCAGACCCTAGGTTAGATAGGAACTATACAAACTGACTGAGTTAAGATAGTCCAAAAGAGTATGGGGCTTGCCACCCGATTTTATTCTTGGTTCAGGAGAAAATCCAATTGAAGCTATCGACCAAGGAACTGCTACCACCTGTGAGGTGGGAGATAATGTGGTTACAGAAAGTGGAGGACCATATTCTCCACACTCACCTCCCTTGATCCAACAACCTTCTCGGGGAAATACCTTGTTCCATTCTCCCATAGAAGGTCATGTTGATGATACTACCCATCTGGATTATGGTCCCAATGCTCCATTTTGGGACACCTCTATAGGACAGGCCATTGCCTCATTTGGCACCCGTTTAAACTCTCCTGGAGAAGTTTCTCCAGATGAAGAAGAACGTAGACAATACCACACATCCATTCTCTGTGCTTAGGAGATTGAAAGAAAAATAGATGACATATTGGGAAGACCACCATCACGTTCCACAGCTGTTCCTGTGGGATATCGTTCACTTGCTGATTCTATGGGACCCATTGAACCAATTATAGATCACACAATAACACCACAAAACCCAAGTCAAACTACCAACCCCACCACCTCCTATGTTATGTCTGTTCCCAATCTTCCCAGGTATTCTACACCTGGGACCCAACCTTCATTTCTCATTTCGTCAGTACCTTCTAGTGCCTGGGGGAAACCCCTAGTGTGACCTACGTTATCTGGCACCAGAATTGTACCTATTCAAGGACAGACCTCTAATATAGAACCATCTATAGTTGATGTCCCTCCTACCCATACTAATGTGGTTAACCCCCCATCCAGTTCAGGTCATCCCTTGGGGGCACAACCTGCAACCATTCAATCTTCTGGAGGTTAT
Organism: Pseudotsuga menziesii; assembly: GCA_001517045.1. Lineage (NCBI taxonomy): Eukaryota > Viridiplantae > Streptophyta > Pinopsida > Pinales > Pinaceae > Pseudotsuga > Pseudotsuga menziesii. The sequence continues at coordinate 88,095 of LPNX010829316.1, read as the reverse complement.
GGTTATCAAATACCTATAGGGAACATTAATTATCCCCCTAATCCTACAAGAATACCTTATGATGGAATTCCATACCCTAGTAATAATTTCACGCCATGGGGGCAGCCTAACTGGTCTTACATGCCAGCTATGGGAAGGATACCCATACATACTGCGGGAGGTGCTGGAGGACTGCCTCATGGTGGTCATCCCCCGCGGGGGCCTAATGGTCCTGGAGGGCCTGGTGGCTTTCCTTCTTATGGTCTTAATGGTCTTGGTGGTCTTGGGGGGCCTGGTGGCTTTCCCCCTAATGGCCCTGGCGGGTCTGGTGGCCCTCCACCTAGTGGTTCCGGAGGCTCTGGAGGGTCTGGTGGCCTGTCTCTTGGCAGTCTCGGTAGTCTTGGTGGTCCCAATGGTCCTGGTGGTCCTGAGGGCCCTGGTGGTCCTCCTCCCAGAGGCCCCCTGGTGGTCCTCCTCCCATAGGCCCTAATGGTCCTAACGGTCCTGATCCCAGAAATCAACCCCCTGTGGATGGATTTTTTGTTAGTTCTTCCTCACAAAAACCTATCTATCAGTCCACTTACGGTCCTACTGGTAATTATATGCCATATCAATATTACTAGTATGTGCAACCTAATCGACAGTTACCTTTCCTAGCAACTTTGGAGTTGCTTGACTTGTCCAAGTTGATTAGTGACCCCATCCGACATAATCCCTCGTGGTTTCCCATTCCGGTAAAGTTACCATTGGACATCCCAAATTTCAATGGGAAGTAGGGAGATGATATGAAAAACCATGTTATGGCATTCCATTTGTGGTGTTCTTCAAACTCCCTCATGGATGATTCAGTTCGGTTACGAATTTTTCAGTGAAATTTGACTGGTACATTCGCGAAGTGGTACATTGAACTCCCACAACATTCATTTGTGGATTTTGGCTCATTAGCAACCGTGTTTCTTACACACTTTGAGCTCCCTATCCATTATGAAATGGGTACTGATTTATTAACCTCTCTGTGACAGAACACCTACACCCACATATCCGATCATATCCATGAGTGGAGAAGGCGTAGAAGGCTTATTAAGGCCCCTATTCTGGATCAGTTATTAGCTTATTGGTTTACCAAATATTTGTTGCCTCCAATTTCCCGAGATGTGGCTATGGGCAGTGCTATTACTAAAAATTAGGCTATTAGTCGAGCCCAATATCTAGACCTGGTCTATTCCCAGTCTGGAACTCTTTATGACTTAATTCCTCAAGCTCCTCGCCCAAGAACTAATCCCGCCAAGCCACCAGTAGAAGTACCTGTTGATGGGATTGTTGGTTCAATCCATCCCCCGTCAGTAGCAAAACCTACCAAGAAACCCTAGACTACCACCCCTACTCCTTCAACTCCTAAGGTTTTCACCGAGGTCAATTCCATTCAAAGTACTCAAACCTCAAGAAACAATAAAAAGAAGGGTAAAAATAAGAATAAAAAACCTGGAAACCAACAGGAGAATCCAAGACCAACCAACAGTGATAACGATAAAGGGAAAATAAAATCAAAATATCCATGTCTGCTATGCAAAGGTGACCATTTCTCAAAAGAGTGTCCCCGTCGAGACGAAATATCCCAATTTCTGAAGTCAAATCCCGCACCCACAATACTCACGGATCCTTTTCCCTCTCAACAACAATTGATAGACCACATGTTTAATCAGGGTAACTCCAGTTCATCACAGGAAACTCATATGATGTCCTCAAATACCATTAATCTGCAAACTCGAAGACAAAATTATGACAAACCCATAGAAAAGAAAGAAGATCATTCTTCTTTAGGAAAAGCTCCCTCTAATAGTTCTCATGAATCCTCGTGTACTATCCCCCTATCCATCGACAAGCCTACTCTGGACATGATTTTACGATCGCCCAAGAGAACTCTTTGGAAGGTTGTGTTTAACCCTAATGCCTGAGCTGCTCAATTTTATAATGTAGTTGAAGATCTTTCTCGGGCACCTTGTGCAATGTCTACCTTAGAAGTACTCCAAAGTTGTCCTACACAGCACAAAAACTTGTTAACAGCATTAGGAGCTTTAGACTTGGATAATACTAATTTGATTCATTTCAATGTTGAGAACTATAAGTCTAGGTTACCTCATAAACTTTCTTTTCATATCATTACAAAAGTAGTTGGAAATAAAGTTTTTCGAATGGTACTAGATGAAGGATCTTCGACCTCAGTTTTGTCTCTGTCTTGTTGGAAATATCTCAACTCTCCCGAGCTTGTAACATCACCTATGAATCTCAAGGCCTTTGACAGATGGGGTTTCCAGCCCCATGGTCTCATATCATCCCTAGCGGTCGAGCTTGGGGGAAAAACTGTTTCCATTCAGGTAGAAGTGGTAGATTCCCCGTTAGATTACAACCTCCTTCTAGGAAGAAATTGGTTCTATGCCATGACTGTTGTCGCTTCAACAGTAATTCGAACAGTCCAATTTCCACATCTAGGGAGAATTGTTTCCATTGACCAGCTTGATTTCTGCATGCCGGATGTTACTACCTCCATGGCTAATAACATCCCCATGTTAGGCCAGTCCCCTCCCCCTTACCAGTCGATTGGGGTAGGCATGTTGAAGGATTCATCCCTTATGGGGATTTTTCTATCCACTCCTCCTAACATGGATACCGTGACAGTCCACATGATAGCCTCATTTGATTGTGAGCCTAAGGGTAAACAAGTTTTTTGAGTCCACCTCATTGAGTTCACATGAAGCAATGTATGACACCATTCAAACCTTTTTCAATGATCACACTGATGACCTTCATCTAGTGGATTCAAACCCTTACCATTTACCGTACTGGTTAGAACCTTCTCTTCCTGTTCTAGATTATCTCTCTAAGAATTTTCCTTCCGACGAGTCCATTATGGAGATCATGAATACGGATGAGTCTATTTGGGAGGATCATCATCATAGATCCATGTTCCTTCCCAACACCAGTCTGTTTAACCATGATTATACATCCTTGTTTCCTATTGATATTGTCAATGTACCCCAAAGTCCCATATTGTTGCAAGACACAGATTCTGAAGGAAACCTTTGCAACATTACTCAGAAGAATCCAATTGACATATCAGCCAAGCCTGATACCATCGAGCATGTTCATGTTGGGCAGAACTGTTCGGCAAATGAATCTGAAGCATACAAGGCACTTTTCAAAGAATTCCGTGATATTTTTTCTTGGTCCTATGAAGAGATGCTGGGGATTGACCCATCCATTGTGGTCCATGATATTAAAACCTATCCCATGGCCAAACCTGTCAGGCAAGTCCATCCTCGGAAGGAGGCAACTATTAAAGCTGAAATTGAGAAACTTCTCAAAGTTGGTTTATTTATCCCATATCCCTGACAGAATGGGTATCGAACGTTGTCCCTGTCAATAAAAAGTAGGGCACTATTAGAGTCTGTATCGACTTTAGGGATTTGAATAAAGCTTTTCCCAAGGACAACTTTCCTACTACGCACATTGATCAGATTATCGACAACTGTGCTGGGAGTGTCATTTTCTCATTTATGGATGGATTTTCTAGCTATAATCAGATTGAGATATTACCCACTGATCAGCACAAGATGACATTGATTTTCCCATGGGGAACCTTTGCATATAAGAAGTTACCTTTTGTCTTGAAAAATGTTGGAGCCACGTTCCAACGTGCGATGTCCTATGTGTTTCATGATATTAAACATATAGTTGAACCGTACCTTGATGACCTCCCTACTCATTCACAGTGACAAGAGGACCACCCTGGTCATCTTAGAGAGATATTCTTGAGATGTCATCATTATAATATATGGCTCAATCTGCATAAATGTGTTTTCTGTAGTGAAATGGGATGTCTGCTAGGTTTTGTGGTCTCCAAAGATGGCATTCGGATCGATCCTTTGAAAATTGTCACCATTTTAGCTCTACTAGCCCCAACTAATCTTCTTGAACTCCAAAGTTTGCAAGTGAAGGCAAACTTTCTCCGTCATTTCGTGTGCAATTTCGCAGAGAAAATGAACGGTTATATGCGTCTCCTCAAGAAGAACACCCCGTTCTTCTGGGATTACCAAGCCCAACGTGCCTTTCATAATCTCAAACATGCTCTAACTCATTCACATGTGATACACCCCCCGTATTATTCAAAGGACTTTCTCCTCTATATTGTTGCCTCCGCTACTACCATCTCTATGGTTTTGGTGCAGGAAAATCCCAACGGTCAGGAGCACGTGATTTAATATGCTAGTAAGAATCTTATAGATTCTGAAACTAGCTATTCATGTGTGGAAAAGTTAGCATTCACCATGGTCATTGCTGTACAAAAATTTTGTCACTACATTTTGCTCCGCACAACCACCGTATTGGTAGACCAGAACCCTATGTATTACATCTGGACTTGTCAGGTGCTTAGGGGCAAGTACTCCCGATGGATATTCATACTCCAGGAGTTTGATCTGGAATTTTCCAAAGCCACATCAAAGAAATCTTTGGTCTTTACCAAGCTCATGTGTGATCTTCCCTGTGCTTTGATGGAATTTGAGCCCTGTGATTCATTTCCGGATGAATTCCTATTCCTAATTAGCACTACCGATCCATGGTATGGAGATTTGTGTGTTTATATCCAAACACAACGATTTCAGCTGCACTTATCCCGCGACAATTGTCGTCGTGTCTGTCACCACTCAAAATACTACCTCATCCTTAATAATACCTTGTATACCTTGATTATATTCTCCGGCTATGCCTCACCCATGAGGAGGTTGAACATGTGTTGAATGATTGCCACTCTGGAGCATGTGGTGGTCATTTATCTAGGATGGCTACAACCCAAAAAATCCTCTGTGCTGGCTATTTCTGGCCTTCTGTCTTCAAACACTATCATGAGGTTGTTAAGAAATGCCCACCTTGTCAACACTTTTATCCCAAAAAGCGCACTCATCCTACTCTACTACACCCCGTCATTGCCATTGGCCCATTTTCCAAATGGGGGATTTACTTTATGCATTGTAATCCTACCTCATCTGGGGGGCATGGTTACATCATTGTAGCCGTTGACTATTTCACAAAATGGGCTGAGGCCATGCCTACATATGTAGAAGATGGTAAGACTGCCACTCTCTTCCTGTTTAATCATATTATATCTAGATTTGGAGTCCTGCAGTCCATCGTTACTGATCACGAATCACATTTTTGTAATCAAATGATGGAGGAACTAAGTGCCAAGCTAGGTTTTCACCATGAAAACTCTACACCGTATTATCCACAAGCTAATGGTCAGGTAGAGGACATTAACAAAGTTTTAAAAACTATGCTTTGTTGGATAGTTGGAGATCATAAATCCAACTGGCACCACATTCTTTTCTCCGCTATTTGGGCTTATCAGACTTTGGTGAAAACAACCATTGGTTTCACACCATTCCAGCTTGTCTATGGACTCAAATTTGTCTTACCAATTCAGTGTCAGATTTCATCTTTACAACTTGTCGTCGAACTTCTCCTTGACACTTCCGCAGAAGAAGAAAGATTTTTGTACTTGAATAGACTTGATGAGACTCGAAAATATGCTTCCTTGGCTAATGAGGCACATAAAAAAAGCGTCAAGTTGCAGTATGATAAATCCGTCCAACCTCGTGCCTTTAAGAGGGTGACCTAGTTTTGACTTACAACCAGAGACATGACAAACTAGGAAAGGGTAAGTTCGAATCCATGTGGTACGGACCTTTTGTTATTTCTAGGGTTTTAGAGAAAGGAGCCTACGAGCTCGTTGACTATGATGAAATCCCTTTGGGGCAACCTCGCAATGGGTTGTACCTCAAAACGTACTATGCCTAGATCTTTCTTGGATAGTATCTTGTATATATGTATATTGCTTGGATTTCAGTGTGATTTTAGTATTTTCAATATGCTTTTGAGTTTAGTGTCTGCATCTATTTATACCATGTTTTGGTCATGCAGATGGATTTCTACGGCTTCACTAATGGTGCTTGCTGCCACACCTAGAATCTTGCCTCAGCTGCTTGGGTCCTCTATTCCCCGGCTGAAGATTTGGTCATTTCAGGAGCAGTTTGTATAGGTCCCGCTACTAATAACATCGTTGAGTATCATGCAGTCATCGTTCTTCTGACTGAAGCTACCTCCCAAGATGTTCGCAATCGGGTAGTATTGATGGACTCACAACTTGTGGTTTATCATCTGAACCATCTCTACGCCATTAGAAACCCTGTGCTTCTCCGCCTCTTCCAAAGGCTACATTTGCTAGAAAGATCATTTGAAACCATCACTTATAGGCATATCCCTAGGGAACTGTTGGCAGCCAACAACAACCTCTTCATTTCTTGACAAAATGAAGAGAGATCAGCTCTTTATATGATTTATCAAATTAAAATTATGAAAGAGCACCTTCAGAATCTTTGATTCTGAAGGTGCTCTCAATCAAAAGAAAGTGATTTAATGATTTTAGAGCTGAAATAAATTCGATCATAAAACTTGGCTTTTAACTGTCAGATAAGTTTCGTAAATTTTTATTAAGTTAGTGAAATCATCAAAATGAATTTATGTGACTTAAGGGATTTGTGCCAAGAGAAATTTCATAAAACACATTATATGTTAAATAGGGTATTATTAGTCCTAATACTAAGAGAATTTTGAAAGTTAACATCATATGTAACACCCTATTATGAACCTTGTAAATATCATAGTTAATGGATAAATGATGTTTGTATAGGAAAATTTTTACTTATGATAAATATCCTATATGATGGTATATATATGTCGATAGGATGTGTAAAGGGTTGTAAACTTAGTCTTGTACATATATAGTATATTAATCTAGCTATTTTATCAATGTATCGTTAACATTAGAGAGTGCGATTTATTACTCTTCATACCACTACGTAACATGATAAATAGGGATGATTGTTTGGGTTAGCTGGCCATGCAATAAACCAAATGTCAAATTGATAAGCGATCAACCATTTGGATCAATGAGCTGGTATAAAACGTGGCTTTCACCCCTTGATAGAGTCAACAGTTGTATGCATGTGGTAATCTCGTGTTGATAGTGTTAAAATGCTAACAGTCATTTCAAATTACGCCGTTGTACATATTAATTATGAACCACTGTCAATAATCAATGGTTGCAATGATGATTTTATCAGTCCTCATATCGCTGGTTCTCCAAGTTAAGAAGTTATCACTAAGAGACATGGTTAAACGTAGGTAAACTGGCATAAGTCATGGTGTAGTGTAACATTTATCACTGCTTGAATCCCGCTAAGATGGCAGGTTCAGAGATTAGATCTCCGGTCAGATTTGAAGCATGTGAAGATTATCCATCATGTCGTGCGTATGGATACCTATTCCCTCTATTTTCACTTCCCCATTCATTTCGTGACGAAGCCCAGAAAGTGCTGGAGAAACCATGTCTCCTCTGAATCGTTTTGAGATTTCAGGGTGTGAACTGATTGAAGCTAACCAGGAAGCTGCCAAGAGATTTGAGAAAATGGGATGGGCACATTTCTTTCGAAGCTTTGATGGTCACCATGTGGAAATTACTAAAATTTTCGCTATGAGTTTTGAAGATGACAGGGTGCGAATTGGGGGTTTTGAATTCGTTATCAACGAAGATAAAATTGCTGAAGCCACAAAACTTCCACAGGTTGGGGAATGTTGGTTTAAAGGCACGATGGTCAACAAGAAGAAGTGTCTGGCTTTGTTACTACCATTACCAGATAAAACGAAGCTGAGGATAGGCGTACCTATGAAATTCCTAAAGCCCGAATGGAGAGTTTACTATCAAATTTTCGTAAGGTACGTGACATGCTGTGGACGCTATTCCCATTTGCATTTGTATCATTTACGGTTGCTGTTAGCAGTTAAGGGTTGTAAACTTAATTTGCCCTTCTATCTTTGGCAAAGTCTTAAGAAAATGTCACAATCTGTTAGGAATTTCATTAACCCTGACAGTAGTCTGTGTCATCATGGGTTGATTAAAATTTTACTGCAATTCCAATTATCGGCTAAAGGCGTGTCTTGGGATAAATTTCTAGTTGACTGTAAATTGGGGCCAACACAGTACTGGCCTAATCCATCTCCACGAATTCGTAGAAGACGAAAGGCCATAAATCCTAAGGTTAATAGCTCAGAGGTTAAGGAGCCAGAGGCCGTAAATATGCCCATAGATAATGAGATTAATGAAAATGCCGATAGGGTTTCAGTTCCTTGCGATTCTAGGGAAATATTGGATAAACCCGACCCTGGTAAAAATGATGACAACCCTGCAAAACTAAAAGAAGGATTAGCCGAAGATGAAATTGATAAACCTAATGAATGTGATAAAGATTCTTTGCATAAGCTGAACCATTTGGCTCAGGTTTGTTGTGACAAGGAAGGGTTGAAATATGAAAACTTAGCGTTTTCGCGTAGAGTTACTAGGAGCATGCATAATCTTCATTCGACTCCAGGATATAGGTCTCATCAACAGACTTCCAAATCTACAGCTACTGAACCGACAGTTGTAAATATTGAGGATGATATTCCGATGTCTGTCCCTAACACAATGGATGTAGGGAATTCTGCTACTGCGCAGGGAAGTGATGTGCAATCAGGTGAGGTCGAGGGAAATCAACCAGAAATAAACATTAACACTGTATATCTTGAACCGTTACACAATCAGCATTGTGACAGTCCTCTTTCTCCTCGTGTAACTAAAGTA
>LPNX010829316.1:42845-77555 GCA_001517045.1 Pseudotsuga menziesii | reverse complement strand
AAAATAAAATTCCAGTTGCTTCTCAACCTCCGGAAGATATAATTATTGAAAATTATACATCAGCATTACCTAGGAATTCCGGAATGTTTGTGAAAAGAGCTGGAAAAACAACGCTAATAGAAACATTTGAGGAAGCAATTAAAGTAGAAAAAGATTTCATGTCTTATGAACCAGATAAAAGTGGCAAATCTGATTCTTTTCCTCGAAGGAAAACAGAAAAGTCTAGTTCAGATAAAGATAAAGCATTCGATGTAGAACAGTTACAGAACGCTATTCGAACATTAACCAATGAAGTTATAGGGTTAAAAAAGACTAATTCTGAAGCTTCTCCTTCTATGGGTTACTTCAGAAATCAATTTAGACAAAACCCAAACACGAATAATAAAAATACACCTCCTGATGTAGCTGCTAATGAAGAAATATTTAACACAATTCGGGCTGTTCTATCTTTGTCTGACACTCCTAATCAAGAGATGAATGAAAATGAAGAAGAAGAGGAATCAGAAAATGATGAAGAGTCAGAAGAACCTCAACAAGTTAACGGTAATTTCTGGGATAGTGTTGTGAAAGAACATGAAAATAGAGATCCACCTTCAGGAAAACATGCGTATAATACTCGTAGTAAAGCAACTACAAATACTCCAGGTGCTTCAAGCTCAAATACTGATAATTCACAACCAAACAAACAAACTCAATCTGGCAAGCAAACTCTGCCCACTAAGGGTACTCAAACTGTTCAACACACTCCAAAGTTGGATTTACAATATGACATAATCGAGGCTTTAAAGAAGACACGTGCAAACATTAGTATGTACGATCTTCTTCAAATCTACCCAATGCCTAATAGTCATATTATAAATCCTGCAGTGAGTTCAATTGTTCCTAATGCAAAACAAAATGTTGCTGCAAACAGTTCTAATAATGATCCAACAATAACTGAAAAAGGAAAAGCAGTAGCTGACAAAGCTTCATTGATAGGTAAAAATTCTAAGTCAACAACACCTCCATTTTTACTTACCTTTGAAATTTTCAATAGGAATGTTCACAACTGCATGGTAGATTCAGGAGCATCATCGAATGTTATGCCTTTATCTGTATGTAAGAAATTGAATGGAAAATTTGTTCCATCTAATTCACAAATAACTCAATTAGATAGAACAAACGTAAAGGTTGTTGGATAAATGAAGGATGTCTTAGTTAGAATCGCTTGTAATCCTTCAGTTTATCAAATCATAGACATTGTTGTTGCTGATATTCCAGATGCATATGGATTGTTCTTAAGTAGAGATTGGTATCAACAGCTTAACAGTTTCTTTGCCACTGATTGGTCAACCTTGTGGTTACCAAAGAATGGAAAATCAAATCAGATAAAAATACATCGAGAACGATATATGAAACATACTGTTACAGAACTGCATGATCCTAGTGAACCTGTGTTATTTTCTGATTCTATTATGGGAAATTACATGTATGAATTAGGATTTGGAAATTTCAAAGCTGAAAATTCCACTCTCTTTGAAAATAATCAGCAATCTGAAATTTGTAATATAACATCTGTTTCTCCTAATATTTCACTCAAGGAAACCATCAGTGATGTAAATAATGTAAATATTGTAAATATCATAGAAAGTAAGGTAATTGCACATACTTCTATTTGGACTTTATACTTTGATGGCGCAAAGTCTAAAGAAGGAGCAGGAGCTAGCTATTTATTGATAGATCCTCAAGGTAATAAAACCTGTATGGCTTGTAGAATGGAATTTAGTTGTACAAATAACACAGTTGAATATGAAGCTTTAATACAAGGTTTTAAAAAGGCAATGGATTTGGGCATCAAAGAGATAATTGTTTATGGCGATTCCGAGATCATAGTTAGACAGGTTCGTAATTCCATTCATTGTCTATCTGAACATTTACAGAGCTATCAAAAAGAGGTATGGAATCTGATTACACATTTTAATGCATTTAACATAAATTCTGTTCCTAGAAATCAAAATCAAGAAGCAGATTTATTGGCAAATGTAGCATCTAAGTTAATTCCTTCAGAAAATCTTACACCAGATTTCTTTTCTGTTGAATTGATTTTTAGGTCCTCCATACCAGATAATATTTTTAACTGGCGTGTGTTTGACAATGATACGCAAGTATTGCATTTTCTAACAAACGAGGATATTTTTAAAGATTCAGCAATAGATGAAGTCACTCATGATGATAATCTGCGGGATTTTTCGGTAATAAACGATTTTTGTTCAGTTGAAAAAGCTTTCGAACAGGTAAAACCAGTTCCCAATTCAGTATTAAGATTATAGAAGTTTTTTGATCTGCAGGATAAGTTTAAGTCTGTTCCTAATTGTAAAACAAATAGCTCTCGGATGAAATATGAAACCATCAATTTAGGAACAGAATCAAATCCTTAAACTATCAATCTAGGAATAGATTGTAATCCTGTAGAAAAAACAGCTTTCATAAAACTATTTAAGGAGTTTAAAGATATATTTGCATGGACATATGATGACCTAAAAACATTCAATACTCATGTCATGCAACATATAATTCCAATTAAATAGGAATCAAAGCCTTTTCAGCAGAAGTTAAGAAAATATCACCCATCATTAGAACCAACAATTAAAAAAGAACTGAATAAATTGTTAGCTGCCAAGATCATTTTTCCTATTAGACATACTCAATGGGTAGCAAACTTAGTTCCAGTCAGAAAGAAAAATGGGGATATTAGGTTATGTGTGGATTTTAGAAATTTAAATAAAGCTTCTGAAAAAGATAACTACCCTGTTCCTCCCATGGAACAAATTATTCAGAAAGTGTCTGGGTCTGAGATACTGTCTCTCCTTGATGGTTTCTCAAGGTACAACCAAATACTAGTCTCCCCAGACGATCAACTGAAAACAGCTTTTAGAACTCCATGGGGAACGTACGCATACCGTAAGATGCCCTTTGGGTTAATTAACGCGGGAGCAACATTTCAACGAGCAATGGATATTGCTTTTAGAGGCTTAACCAGTCATTCAGTCGTTGTCTATTTGGATGACGTTACTGTCTACTCTAAACATCGGCCTGATCATCTTAACCATTTGAGAAAAGTGTTTGAACGATGTAGAAAATTTGGAATATCTTTAAATCCTAAGAAAACAATATTTGTTGTTTCAGAAGGTATCTTGTTAGGATGCGTAGTCTCGAAACACAGAATCATTATTGATCCTGAAAGAACACAAGCTATTTCAAATATTACTTTTCCTTCCAGCAAGAAAGGAATGCAGTCATTCTTAGGAAAAATTAACTTTGTCAGGAGATTCATTCCTAGTTTTTCAGAGATCATTCGTCCTTTGCAGAAAATGATTAAAAAAGATGCTGTATTTAATTGGGGACAAACTGAAAAAGAATCCTTTCAGAAAATTTTGGAAGCTATTTCAGAAGCTCCCAGTCTTCTAAGTCCAGATTTTAATAAGGATTTTATATTATACACCTTTGCTTCTGATGTTGCATATGCAGCAGTTTTAACTCAATTGAATCAACAAAATAATGAAGTTCCAATTTCATTCATGAGTTCAAATTTCAAAGGTGCTGAACTCAACTATCATGAAGTGGATAAACAAGCTTTTGCCATCTTTAAAGCTGTAAAACATTTTCGCCCTTACTTGTTGAAATCCAAGACGAAAGTAATTGTCCCTTATTCTTCAGTTAGAAATTTGTTGGTACAAAAAGATTTAGGAGAAAAAAGGGCACCTTGGATGACAGCTCTTCAAGAATATGACTTAGAAATCAAACCATCAACGATAATTAAAGGACAACGGTTGTGTAAATTAGCTGCTGAGGCTGCTCATTTGCCTGATGATAAAACTGAAATTGTCATTGATGAAGATTTACTTACCAGAGAAATTTATTTTTATCCACCACCTCAAGATTCCTGGTACACAGAAATACGAGTACTTCTAGAAACAGGGACTGCACCTGATTACCTAGACCCGAAAAAGAAAAGAGCCCTCAGATTGAAGTCTGCTCCATACTTATTAATAGATAATATCCTCTTTCAGAAAAATTCAGACGGAGTATACCTTCGATGTTTAGATAAAGATGAAACAGAAACAATTCTGAAAGAATTACATTCCGGACCAGCAGGAGGTCATTTCGGTGGAGAGACGACAGCTCATAAAATTCTTAGGGCTGGTTATTATTGGCCTACCTTGTTTCGAGATTCTTATACTTTCGTCAGAAAGTGTCAAGAGTGTCAACTTGCCACGGGAAGGGTTAAAAATCTGCTTTCCCTTTACAACCTGTTTCAGCTGAAAGACCCTTTCAGCAGTGGGGTATTGATATAGTAGGTCCAATAAACCCTCCCTCATCAATGCAACACAAGTATATAATAACTGCAACTGATTATTTCACTCGTTGGGCTGAGGCTGCACTGTTAAAAGTTGTGAATACTAATCAAGTTATATTATTTTTGGAATTCTTTATCATAACAAGATTTGGTGTTCCTGACTCTTTGGTTTTCGATAATGCATCATATTTTTCATCAGTTGAATTGACTGAGTTTGCATTAGAAAAAGGAATAAGAATCAGGTATTCAGCTAATTACCATCCTCATGGGAATGGTCTAGCTGAATCAACAAACAAAAACTTATTAAAAATTCTTAAAAGAACTGTTTCGGTTCATCATCGAAATTGGCATACTGAATTGGTCAATGCTCTTTGGGCAGACAGAGTAACTCCAAAAGCTGCGATAGGTAACTCACCATTTTTCTTAGTGTATGGAACTGAAGCTATTCTTCCGCCAAATTTGTTCTTACCTTCATTACAATTAGCTCAGTCTGTCCAAGAAGAAGAATGCCCAGCAATGGAAAAAAGAATTAATGCATTGTTAAAATTAGAAAAAGATAGGGAGAAGTCAAAACAACACTTTAACAAACACCAACAGATTGTAAAGTCATGGTTTGACCAATCTTTCAGTTCTAATCAAGAATTTCAGGTAGGAGACTTAGTCCTAAAATGGGATAAAGCTCATGAAGATAAGGGTGATCATACTAAGTTTCAGAAACTGTGGTTAGGTCCCTTTGTTATTTCTGAAAAAATAGGTCCAAGTACCTTTCGATTGCAAACACTTGAAGGACAGTCCGAGACATTTCCTGTGAATGGACTGATTCTTAAAAAGTATTTCTGTTGATAGTTTGCTGTCTAAAAATGTATATACTTACTTGCTGTTTGTAAATAATTTGTATTTCCTATATATAAACTAGCAAACTATATATGAATTAAATTTCTGTCAAAGTCAAATATTTCAGATTATCAAAATTTATGTATATAACCAGTCTTTAGACAGAAATATGTAATTAACAATTGTAATTAATGTAAATGAATAAAGATCAGTTTACTCATCAGGCTTCAAAATTTTGATTTTAGATTGAAATATTTTAAAAATTTGTTCAGATTGATCAAAATTTCTTGAATTTCTAAAATACCTTCGTTATTTCTATTTATAAGTGTTTCTCGGATTTTTCTTCATCTGGTTATTTTCTTAAATGAGGATAGTTTATTATATATCTTTTTCGAAACTTGTACTTTTGAAAAATATTTATAGATCTCTATCATCAGTCTTAGAAAACTTTTATCATTTGAGAACTGTCTAGCATCTGTTCCAGTCAATAAGAATCTAAAGTGAGAGACGGAAGGTCTCAGTAATGAGCTGGTCCGATCAGAATCACAAATATCACTGGTATGACATTATTAGGAAACTAGTAATGGCTTTTGGTTTCGAAACCAAAAGATAAGGGGTCTCATCACGAGCCAGCTGATTCATTTTCTGGTGATATTAATGACTGACATTACCATTTGGTTACCACGCTGGGTAATGATCTCTCATTTTGTAACAAAATAATAATAATAATAATAATAATGAAAATTGCAATAAAAAAACATAACTTTTGTCTGAAGAATAGGAGGTCTCAGTAATGAGCCGGCCTAATCATGATCATCAGTGTTGCCTGGAATAACTTCATTTCTGATCACCAGGGTGATGGCTTTTGATTTTAATTAAAAGACAGGAGATCTCATCACGAGTCGGCCTGCTTATTTCAAACAACTCTCGTGAATGATACTATCGCATTGGGACACCAAACCCAGGTAGTAGTCTTCAGACAGAATTATTGTTTTAAAAAGAACAAGCAAAAGCAAGAAACAAGAAAATTATTATGCTATGGAACAGGTTCTAGAAAGTTTTCAGAAGAGCAATATTCTATGCTGATGGTAAGATCATCTTTACTAAGAAGTACTTGTTTCGATGAAGATATTTGTAATTCTATCTATGATCAAATGTTTGTTTCAAAAGATGAAATATTTCTGAGTTATACTTATGGATTTGAATAAATAAAGGTTTGACATGAGTAAAGGATTTTGATTATTTTTAACAGATTTCTAAGATTTCGCTTTGATCATCTTCTTTAAGCAGAGATAACTGGTTCACCCAGGTTGTCGCCATTTGTTGGCAGCCAGCAACAACCTCTTCATTTCTTAACAAAATGAAGATAGATCAGCTCTTTATATGATTTATCAAATTAAAATTATGAAAGAGCACCTTCAGAATCTTTGATTCTGAAGGTGCTCTCAATCAAAAGAAAGTGATTTAATGATTTTAGAGCTGAAAGAAATTCGATCATAAAACTTGGCTTTTAACTGTCCGATAAGTTTCGTAAATTTTTATTAAGTTAGTGAAATCATCAAAATGAATTTATGTGACTTAAGGGATTTGTGCCAAGAGAAATTTCATAAAACACATTATATGTTAAATAGGGTATTATTAGTCCTAAGACTAAGAGAACTTTGAAAGTTAACATCATATGTAACACCCTATTATGAACCTTGTAAATATCATAGTTAATGGATAAATGATGTTTGTATAAGAAAATTTTTACTTATGATAAATATCCTATATGATGGTATATATATGTCGATAGGATGTGTAAAGGGTTGTAAACTTAGTCTTGTACATATATAGTATATTAATCTAGCTACTTTATCAATGTATCGTTAACATTAAAGAGTGCGATTTATTACTCTTCATACCACTACGTAACATGATAAATAGGGATGATTGTTTGGGTTAGCTGGCCATGCAATAAACCAAATGTCAAATTGATAAGCGATCAACCATTTGGATCGATGAGATGGTATAAAACGTGGCTTTCACCCCTTGATAGAGTCGACAGTTGTATGCATGTGGTAATCTCGTGTTGACAGTGTTAAAATGCTAACAGTCATTTCAAATTACGTCGTTGTACATATTAATTATGAACCACTGTCAATAATCAATGGTTGCAATGATGATTTTATCAGTCCTCATATCGCTGGTTCACCAAGTTAAGAAGTTATCACTAAGAGACATGGTTAAACGTAGGTAAACTGGCATAAGTCATGGTGTAGTGTAACATTTATCACTGCTTGAATCCCGCTAAGATGGCAGGTTCAGAGATTAGATCTCCGGTCAGATTTGAAGCATGTGAAGATTATCCATCATGTCGTGCGTATGGATACCTATTCCCTCTGTTTTCACTTCCCCATTCATTTTGCGATGAAGCCCAGAAAGTGCTGGAGAAACCATGTCTCCTCTGAATCGTTTTGAGATTTCAGGGTGTGAACTGATTGAAGCTAACCAGGAAGCTGCCAAGAGATTTGAGAAAATGGGATGGGCACATTTCTTTCGAAGCTTTGATGGTCACCATGTGGAAATTACTAAAATGTTCACTATGCGTTTTGAAGATGACAGGGTGCGAATTGGGGGTTTCGAATTCATTATCAACGAAGATAAAATTGTTGAAGCCACAAAACTTCCACATGTTGGGGAATGTTGGTTTAAAGGCACGATGGTCAACAAGAAGAAGTGTCTGGCTTTGTTACTACCATTACCAGATAAAACGAAGCTGAGGATAGGCATACCTGTGAAATTCCTAAAGCCCGAATGGAGAGTTTACTATGAAATTTTAGTAAGGTACGTGACATACTGTGGACGCTATTCCCATTTGCATTTGTATCATTTACGGTTGTTGTTAGCAGTTAAGGGTTGTAAACTTAATTTGCCCTTATATCTTTGGCAAAGTCTTAAGAAAATGTCACAATCTGTTAGGAATTTCAATAACCCTGACAGTAGTCTTTGTCATCATGGGTTGATTAAAATTTTACTGCAATTCCAATTATCGGCTAAAGGCGTGTCTTGGGATAAATTTCTAGTTGACTGTAAATTGGGGCCAACACAGTACTGGCCTAATCCATCTCCACGAATTCGTAGAAGATGAAAGGCCATAAATCCGGAGGTTAATAGCTCAGAGGTTAAGGAGCCAGAGGTCGTAAATATGCCCATAGATAATGAGATTAATGAAAATGCTGATAGGGTTTCAGTTCCTTGCGATTCTAGGGAAATATTGGATAAACCCGAACCTGGTAAAAATGATGACAACCCTGCAAAACTAAAAGAAGGATTAGCCGAACATGAAATTGATAAACCTAATGAATGTGATAAAGATTCTTTGCATAAGCTGAACCATTTGGCTCAGGTTTGTTGTGACAAGGAAGGGTTGAACTATGGAAACTTATCATTTTCGCGTAGAGTTACTAGGAGCATGCATAATCTTCATTCGACTCCAGGATATAGGTCTCATCAATAGACTTCCAAATCTACAGCTACTGAACCGACAGTTGTAAATATTGAGGATGATATTCCGATGTCTGTCCCTAACACAATGGATGTAGGGAATTCTGCTACTGCGCAGGGAAGTGATGTGCAATCAGGTGAGGTCGAGGGAAATCAACCAGAAATAAACATTAACACTGTAGATCTTGAACCGTTACACAATCAGCATTGTGACAGTCCTCGTTCTCCTCGTGTAACTAAAGTAGACGAAACTCTGCAACAGGTGTTAGGTAATGTATATCAAGATAAAATCACAGAGTTTAAAGGGAAGCTTAAATAGTGTCTGTCCAGCACAGCCTTATTAGAGGAAGAAAACAAAACTTTCAGGAAAGAATTGCTAGAATGGATTGATAGATGGACGAAGGCGAACATGAAGAAGAATCAACACAAGAAATCCAAGAAATCAATACTAAATACAATTCAGCTGCTACTAGAATGAATCGAAAAACAAAATGTTAAAATTATCAGGCTGAAGGCTAAACTGGCCGAAGCTAGAAGAGTAGTCGCTCTTCATAATGAGGCTTAATAGTTTTCTTTTCTGTCACAGCATAATAGGTAATAGTTATTTCGATTTTGCATGCCTGTAAAATCGGAGATTTAACAGGCATGCATTTATAATTTTTTAAATATTTCTGTTAGCTATGTTAAACTCATTTTAATATGATGCGTTGATTGAATTTAATGCAGGAAGTTTCATCATCGCCCTTTTCCAGAAATACAGGACGTGGTTATATGATGGCATGGGGATATGGCTGATTGTTACACGATGGAGTTTTATCAATGGTCAAGAACTTTCTGTGATACCTCGACTCAGGCCAGTCGATTTCTATTTCTAGTAATAGGTGTAATTAGATGCCCTTTTTATTTAATAGTCCCTATAATGTAGCAAGCAGCTTTTATTGCAAAAAAACCGACTCTTAGTAGTATATAAGTTAAGAGTTTTGATGAACTCAGGGAGGATGGAGTGGTGAATAAACTCATTGAATATATATTTTGTTACTAGTATTACATCATACTTGAAGCTGAAGCTTTCATGTGAATGATACTGGACATCTGCAAATGATACTGTGACTGGTATTTCATTTTTGGATCTATATATATATATATATATATATATCTCAGTTTGTTGTCTTCTGTTTATATATGAACTCTGTGTGCTGTGACACATTCATGTTTAAATATTTTTCTCACTTTATCATCTCAAGTTAGTTGTTGAATAAATATTTCATTATGGTTTTGTTTATTAGTGTGTTCACTATAAACATCAGTTTTAATGACATACTTTTCTGTTTATTTAAAATTTCATTTGTATGTTAACAGTGAATTTTAAATAAGCATTATTTCAAATTCAAATGATTGTCTTGATAGTTAATTATTAATCAGTTTTGGAAGTTGAAGTTGACTGTGTGTTTATAGGTTAAATTTCATTTCTATTATTACATAGCAGAGTAACTTTTATTATGGTTTAAATATGTTTGTTTAGATCATATTTCAGTTATCTGTTATTGATTAATAATTAATATAGTTTCAAATTGCTCTCAGCTGAGATAGGATTAAATAGGATAGTTAGATTAATTAGTTTTAAATTTTACTTTATTATTTTTAATTAGCACTGTTAAATAATTTTGCATACTATAAGTAAGTTTTCATATTTAGAAAACTTCCCAAAAATCGAATTCTTTCCTTACGAAGGCAAACTTAGGACATTTTTAGGTATTTAGGTAGGATAGATATTAGAATAGGTTAGATTTTGCTGGTTTTAAGTTCTCCTTAAGAGACAAACTAGCTGGTAGCAGGACCATAACCTGCGAGGTTTTGTTAAACCAAACATACCGGACGCTGCTCTAAGCTGATTGTGTGGACAAAACCTCCTTATTGGCTCTGATTCATAAAATCAGGCCAAGATGAACATAATGTAGTTACTGGCTCATTAGCTAATTAAATCCTAGATTGGCATATTTCCCATTAATGACATTGAAATCAAACATGGTGTATTGTAAATAAACATTTAAATACACATAAAACTCATGTAAAATGCATTCTCTATTTGAGACATGTAAACACCAAGTAAAAGTCTGTATATATCTATATATATATATATATATGAACAAGTTTACAAAAATAGGTCCCGAGACCTCATCTGAAGCACATAGGATTTCAGGAAAAAATCACCCTACAAAATCCTGAATCTATCAGCTTTCAGTAGATATCTCATACACTAGTGATTCTCGTGGTAGCACATCACTACCCAGGCTATTCTACATAGCATCCTACTGAATCGACTTGGTACACCCACTGTGGGTCTCTAATACCTCAGAGGGAGGTCATCAATGGAAGCATATGGGATATCCAAGGTCAACCTCTCTAGTTTTTCCTCTAACTCCCCGATGATATCATCACCCTGTGGTACAAAGCGGGCCCTAGCTCACCTATCCAATGGAGAATCTCCCCCAGGTTGGGCTGCTCCAACATCTGCATGAGAATATCCAGGTCTCGTTACTTAACATAAAAAGTATAAAACATCAAAAACATAAAACATTTCATCCATTTTAGAGTTTTTGTTTCTTACCGATGTCACCCCACTGTCCGCTAGGTGGGAGCGGTAGGTCAGGATCTCCGCTGAATTCTGTGCCCGCGTAAGCATAATCCTCCACCATGAGGATCTAATCTTAGAGCCATCTGAAGAATGGGTCACCAAGCTTCACGTTTCCCCTACTTGCTCCTATATGAGCCATAATATGGACCCACCTCAACATACGGGGGTCCCACGCTATCAACTCTGTGAAGACCACCTGAGGTCTCATCTGTGGTACCCGCTTGAAGAATAAGCAGGCTAAAATGCAACCAAATCCAAACTGCTTTAGTTTTCCCTGTCGACCCTTAGTCAGCTGATCTTTGAATATCAGAAGCATGGCTTCCGCCTAGTTGAACACTGTAGGTGCCATGGCCTCTATGGCATATAACATGTGTGCCCTAGAAGCCTGGTGCACACCCTGACTCCCAGCCACCCTCTGCATAGTAAATAAGACAGTCCGTAGAGGCCCATCTGTCACTGCTCTGATGGGGATTTTCTTCCACAATGTCCTTATCCCTGGGGCACAGTGACAGTCTATCAACTCTCGCGAGGTAATATCCCCTCCCCGAGAACCTGTCAGCGAGATGGGGGCACCCCATCTCGAGAGACCATTCAAGAAGTAGATGTCCTCTACCTCCACTGTCAGAATATAGGCCCCAACCTTGAAGTACTGCTACTCTGAATTCCACATCCAAAGTATGTGCTCCAACAACCGCTCATCTGATACCATGCTAGGGGTCTGGAATAATTTCAGGAGCCCATAGTCTCGTAATGCGGCTATACAACCCACATTTATTTCCGCAAAAGCGTCGTCATTTTCATGTTGTCTTTATTTTCATATCACCATGATTGAGCCACAAAAACCTGCCAAAAACAATCATAGCACACATTAGAATCATCTCTACTCATTTAAATTCAAAAGAATGATGTATTTTTGCTTACGCTATCATTTTGAAATCTCCACGGCCAGCACCGTTTGTGCGCTGTTGGAGACAGGCGGTGGCACCACCTGTCAGTCTTGTTCTAGGTGTGGTTCTAGTGAGGTACCACGTATCCCACAAGGGGTATGCACGGTGCCCATTTCCATGGTTTTAGGGCTTGCCATACAAGCCCAAAACCTCATCAAAACTCAAAATTAAGACTATGAAAAGAAAGAGTAGGGTTTTATCTATTACCTGGAACTGACAGCACTCAAATCCAATGGTGGGAACTCCCGATATCAACAGCTGAAGATCTGGCTAGGAAAGTGCTCCAAATGCTCTCCACTATGGGTAAATATTAAAATGTGATTTGATTTTTTACTATTTACATGACTTATATAGGCATTTTTGGGTTTGATATACTATAGTTTTGATTTAAAATCACTTTTTTCTTGAAATTTGTCTATCGTAATCCCTTAATGTCAGTCATGAGTGCATTTAACACTTATTTTTCAAGTCGATTGTAGGATAGAAGAACCATAGAAAAAATCTTTGGGAGTTTGTTTATGACTTTTTTGTACTTCCATAAAACGGAAAAATTCAATGAGCGTTCGTTACGACACTTTAATCACGCTCCTTAAACCCAGTATCAAAGGTCCAAGTCTGTTTCCGATTCTTTCCAAGCTCATAAAAATTGACATTGTGTAAAGAAACCTCATGGAGTCCTATTTAAACTCTTTTTAGTCCCCCTAAATACGAAAAGATTGTCGAGCAATATTGCCTTCTTCGTGCTCGTTAAAGCGTTTGAAGAGTCATCTCTCCGATGGTATGTTATCTTTTTTTCGGTTTGGATAGACTATTTACGAAAAAGGAACACTCCAGCCAATCATGACTAGAAGAGTTCTCTAAGGTATGATTTTACACTTTTTTGGGCCTTAGGGACTAAATCATATGAAAAAGGACCCCTTTGGAGTCTTCTTCTGTAATCGCTCAGACTCTCTAAACATGAACGATGCCGAGTTTTCTTTCATTGGACTCGTTAAATTAAACATCGAGAGACCCGTTTTGGGAATGAACTCCTCCTCGCTCAGGTTCGTAAAACATATGAGTTTGGACTTGTCTTCGGACAAGCTATACTAAGTGTTTGTTACCCTCTTTGAACTCGTAAAACTGAAAAGACGCACTCATTGATCATGATGGGGAAAATGGGAAGGGAATCATTTTGCAAATAAATGGAAGTAGTTTGTCATTACCTTTGAACATGGCACTTGTCTGCATATCATGTCAGTCAATTGGGTATTTAGCTGATCTCCATGACGATCCACTTTCATGAGTCATGCCACTCCTTTGAGTCTTTCAAAAGAATGCATTGTCCACTGTCACATTATGTGTTTGTCCCATCCAGTCTTGCTACCAAGTTTTTTTGTCATTCCACCCGATGTTCAAAGGGAATTTGAAGAAGTTTTTCCTCTACAATCAAAATAGTCTCTGTGTCAGTACTTTTGAGTCGGTCCTATGGTTAGTACATTCACATCATTCCAGAACTATGTTCCAATTTTTGTGTCGTTGATGTGGAACTCATCATGGCCCTCCTTCGACGAGACTATTCCCATCGACATCAGCTCATCATCCAGGAAATAGTCTTAGAAACAAAAAATTAGTACCTTGAGATATGTATGCCTTAATGACAGAGTCTCTCGCTCTCGACATAGGTTCACATCATTGACCTTTGATCGATAGAATCGACTGAGTGTTCGACATCAGGACATATATTCGCACTCAGTAGATTGTAGTAGGGTACCTTGGGAATCAATGACATCAATGGTGATCTCCCTTGCACTTGTTAACGGTTCACATCATTGACTCGTAATCAAGTGGTTTCTACCATGTTCAACCTTAGATCATTGTAATCACATGGATAGAATCGTACTTTGTGGAAGACGAGATGAAGACCCTGGGTATTTGTTTAAAGCACTCATTGCTTTTCCCCAGGTTGCGATGGATTTTTTGTGTATCTAGCATGGATCCACATTTGTATGGTCGTGGCTATGCTCAAATTTGCATCTGCATGACATAGATCTACGTTTTATGTCTTGTATCTATGTCCAAGTTTGAGTCCTCTATCACATGGATCTACATTGTATTCTAGTAGCCATGCTTGTTTATTCCTCCCATGGATCTGCCTTGTATTGGTCTACAGCCATGAGTTGGTTACTTGTGTCTATGAGTCAAAAATATTGATGTACTACATATGCCTACTTGACGACATGCTCCGCTCGAGCCGACATTTTTCATCTCATAGCGATGACTTGTTCTCTCAAAGCTCTCGTTTATCATATCCCTCTAAGACTCATGCTTTGTGGGGAATCCTGTTATACCAAAATCCTGTCACCACCATGTAATAAGATCCTTAACTTACATATATGCCCTTAATCCCAGCACTTGGAGAGAAAACCCATGTTGTTTGTCGATCTTTCATGAAAATAATCAGCACCACATTTTTCCTG
The DNA here is from genome assembly GCA_001517045.1 of Pseudotsuga menziesii. Taxonomy (NCBI): domain Eukaryota; kingdom Viridiplantae; phylum Streptophyta; class Pinopsida; order Pinales; family Pinaceae; genus Pseudotsuga; species Pseudotsuga menziesii. The sequence goes on along the minus strand of LPNX010829316.1, from coordinate 62,858 downwards.
TTAACCATGAGTGGTACCTTGCTCGCACCACTAGTATCTTGTTTACCATAAGCAGTGCCACCACTTATAGCCTTTGTTCCATAAGCATTTTTAACCTGAACCGCTCTGTCATAAGAGGAAAAAGGTAGTACCCTCTGTACAATGGGAAAAAAGAGAGGTTTCTCGAGGCTTCTAGATCATGAGCCTCGTGTCCTCTCTTATCCCTAATGTTGTGGGTCAGTTGAGCTTGAGATCCCCCATCATAGGATCCTGGAGGCCACCTCATCCACAAATCTCTCAACCATTCATATCCATTGAGCCTTATAAATACAAGCTCGTGTCCATGGTTGAGGGGGGAACCATAGAGGTATTGTTATGCTATTAGATTGACCACTTGGCCCAAGCCATTTGAGAGCATATAGAGTAAAGTTGGAGCTTATGGGATGAAGTGTTGGTTTCATGGAGTTGCATGTCAACACTAAGGCTTAATTGGTTGTAAACTTCTCCATTCATCTTAATGCAAAGTTGATTTCCATCCCACATTACTGTTGTTTTGATTTTTCATGTAAATGTTGTTAGATTCCTTAGTCACTAACACGGATCAATGGATTATGTTCTGGTAGCTTTGATGTGTTTGTGTGTTTAATCTGATTGCAGGTACACAGGTTTACTATCAAAGCGGCATTACAGGTATCTACGACATCCAGGGAGGGTCTTCATCCTTTGTCAGTCATTTGTTTTGGATCTGAACCATTCAGACTAGAGGAACAACTTCTGTCTGCAGAAGGTGAAATATTCCTGCTTACAAATTAGGAGTTAATTAGCGGTAATTAAGGGTCAATTATGGGTTAACTAGGGGAAATTAATGGTACCTATGGGTCAATTATCGGTAAGTATGGGACATTTAATCCAAAGGGTTTAGATAAACTAGTGGTTATCCATGATGTTGTCCATTTAGTTAGCTTCATGGTGGCATGTGCCCATTTAAAATCCTTGTGTGTGGGGCACACTAGTCTACATCGATGGATTTACTCGGGAATATGCCATCTATGAATGTTTGGAAAAATCCACACGATTTCTCCACGAGTTTTTCCTTGGGAAAAAAGTAGGGGTCATTTAGAGGTTATCAAAGGTTAATTACTGGTAATTTTAGATTATTTAGCGGTAATTAGTGGTCAAGTAGGGGTCATTTTGGTGCAATGAGTGATAATTGGGGGTAATTAGCGGTCACTTGTGAGGTTACTTAGGGGTCAATTATAAAATAATTATTGGTAAATTTAAGTAGTCTTTGAGAAAATGGATATTGAGAACACACCTAAAAAATATATTTAGGGGTAGTCTTTTTAAGCCCCCCCCCCCCAACCCCCCAAAGTCATAAGAATTGAAGTTTTGGCACTAGTCTTTAAAAAATTACCTCCAAAAGCAAAATTCTCTTATTTTTATGGGGGTTTTCAAAAAAACATCCTTGAATTATATATTTAGGAGTAGCCTTTCTAACACCCCACCCTAAACCTCATGATAATTTAACAATTGGACGCGGGCTTTTACAAACCATCGCCAAAACTTCAATTCTCAATCATTTTAGAGGGATAATTTTTTCAAAACCACCTCGAAAATGTATTTAGGGGAGGGTTTAAAACAAAAACCTCCAAAAGTCATGAAAATTGAACTTTTGGGAGTGGTTTTAAAACAATGGCCCCCAAAAGTCCAATTCTCGGGACTTTTGAGGGGGGGGGTTAGAAAGACCCCCACTAAAGGTGTTTTTTAGACCCCCCCCCCCCACCAAACTCATGACATTTAGACATTTAGGGGCGTTTGTTTTATAACCTCCCCCAAAAGTTCAATTCTCATGAATGTTTGGCGGGGGGGTTTCTAAAAACCGCCTTCAAAAACACGTTTAGGGGGGTTCTTTCTAAACCCTACCCCCCCCAAAAAAAAAATCCCAAGAATTGGACTTTTGGGGACGGTTGTTTTAAAACCACCCCCAAAATTCTAATTCTCGGGACTTTTGAGGGGGGCGTTTAAGAACCGCCTCCAAAGACCTAAAAAAACTTGTTTCTTTTTTTTCAGGCGGGGGGTGTTAGCAAAACTACCTCAAGAAAAAACCGCCCCCAAAAGGCTATTTTGATGTACTAAGGATTATCAAGAGTCCCAATATTTACTAAAATGGTTTCACCAATTTTTATTTTTGACATTTATTTTGTTTTATTAGTTTTTTATCTCCCACATAACTCAAAGAAAATGAATTTTCTAAATACATTAACCCTATAAGAAATTTATTGTCTTCTAGAGATATGGTTTATTTTTGTTTTAAAGGTTGATTTTTTACAAAGGAACAAATACTTTCATCATCAGAAAAAAATTTCCTTGAATCTACATTATTGGGAAGATGGGGTCGATAAATTGACAAAAAATTATAATCAAGTATTTGAGGTAGTGATTTCCTTGAAGGGTTAGAGGACAAAACATCCCACCTATCAACTAATTCCACACCTTATGAATCATGCCTTGGTGGCCTACCATGTCCCTTTGCATACTAATTACACCCCCCTTGCTCAGTGTATCCCTGATGCTTAGTGGAAACCCTTAAAAACACATTTTTGTTAATACATGTGGGTCACTAGCTATACAAGCTACGTACACGCAACTTGCTCCATTACATCCCACGTACATCAAGTTTTGTGCTCAAAATGAAAAAAAAAAATGAGTTTTCCATGCCAAGTCACGATGTACCATTTTCATTTCAAAAGCAAGAGTATTACTTAGAAATGTTTTCATGTATGCTTCTTTAATTTTTCTAATTCATAAACATCATTAGTTGCATGACCATATCCTCTTAAGTAATAGCCCACTAAAATTAATGCTTAAATTAAAATTGATTAGAAAGGTTTCATTTTCTAAGGTGCACAAACAATATTAGATTTTAGAGTCTTGGAATAGAATTGTGTGAGTGAACTTATCCAAGACAATAAAACTAAAACAACTAGGCGTATGTCCAGGGAGTGGAAAAATCCTTGGTATAATTGGTGTTCTCATGAATCTCCTCTTACACAGGATTCAATCACAAGTCATCGTGAGCATTGGTTACGTATATAGCCCTCCAATAACTTATATTGGCGCTGAATATATTTCCAGTGTTATATTTGTATCTAGGGTTCTTGAGGTACTTCAATGCTTCTTGAGCTTCAAGCTTAGATACCATAACCATACAATGTATCTTGCTTGTGACTATCCGTCTAACATTCATTATACAAGATGACCATAGTTGTTTTCCCTAGGTATCACATGGGATACTTGCATGGGTTATTGTGTGAGTGTCCTGGTCAGGAAATGATCAGAAATCATAATGGATTTATTCCTTAAAGCTTAGGGGCTCTATAATTGGTCACACACCTCCTCTTGTAGAGTATGAGAGTTTCATACCACTCCTATGTGAGACATACCTCCTATATATAGGGATCTCACTTATCCATAGTCCTTGTTTGTGTGCATTTATCCTAGCTTTGCTAGGGGTGTGCTATGTGCTCATTAGTTGGCCTTAGGTATTGTTATTATTTGATACTTTTTATTTGGAGTCATCGTTGATCAAGTTATGGATCTCCTTCGTTCTCCTCACTTAGTATTTTTACCACTTGATGATCCTTTACAGCCTCTCCATAAGAGGCGTAGACCTGATATAGGTGGTCAGTATATATCCCATATCGAGATTCAAATAATTCTTACTATGAGCACTACTTCTTACTCATCGAAGTTCCCTTTGGCCCATTTTTATACAATGGGAATGGAATTCCATGGGACTCCTCCTTTATCTACCGTATGGGTCCCAGGGACCCCTCTATTTATACCCTCTCATGCTGCTAGTTATTCCCATTTAGTTAGGACCAATCCTTTTGAGTTTCCTTGTTCATCAAACCATGTGTCCACATTTTATTTAGGATTACCGGGTACAAATGCTCAGTCAGTTCCTTTTTCCTCTAACCCAATCATATTTGGCATTCCAAACATATCGTAATATCTTATCCTCCATTCCAGTCTCTAGTGGTACCTCTAGTATAGGGATGGGGGGGATGTTAGGACCCTATACTGCGTATCAGTTTGGGAGTGGTCATATCCCTCCTCCTAATCCTTGCGTTTGGGTATTACATATCCCTTCACCAACCCCTAGTTCCAATTTTAGTCCTTTTGTGAGTGGGGATGGGCAGTCAAGTGGCAGTACTACTTTTTTATATTCCATATTCTTCGCCCACATCTAGTATGTCAGTTCCTACAAACCCCTTCCTTATGGTGATTCATCCTTCAAGCTTAAGTATTCCTTTGGGATGGAATTTCTCTTTCGGTATGGGTCTCCCCTTATCCAAAGTTGCATCATTTGGAGTTACTTTGTCAAGGGGATATGTGCCTCCTCCTTCATCTTACGAAAATGTGTCCCATCAAATGGGAGACCCCAATAATATTATTTTGAACTCTCGAGGGGTACCTATTATGAAAATACCCATATTACCTTACATGAACTAGTTTTAAGGAGGATACTATCCTACTATCCAAGGACATGGTATTTATTAAAATACACCTACACCTATGGTCTCAAATCCATTTCCTGCGGGAAATTTACCTCAAAGTCGGTCTTTCTAGGGGGTGTGGTCCCAGATGTCACAAACCAAGATTCCATTTTTTGCTACATTTAACTTTCCAAACTTATTCGTATTAATGAATTATTTGGTGTGTCATGATCTGGCTTGTCCCCAAGTCCCCACAAAAATTCCTTCAAACGTTCCAAATCATGAAGGTAAGAAGGATGAGGATCCAGGTGATCATGTTACTATGTTTCACCTTTGGTGCTCGTTGAATTCATTGAATCATTATTATAATTGTCTGAGACTGTTTCAACACACTCTTATGGGTCTTTCCATGAAATGGTACATCAAGATTCCTGGGGGCACATGCCGAAGTTTAATGACTTGGACTTGGTCTTTCTCAACCACTTTTAGTTATCATCCCATTACGATGTCAGAACTAAGATTTTCTTGATATTTCATCTAAATATAGCTACTCACATATATGATCATATTCTGGAGTGGCACAGGAGAAATAGGTTAATTAAGGATAACATTTGTCCTTATTTTTTATTGGAGTGGTTCCTTAAGTCCTTATTTTTTGTATATTGTGAAGGATTTTTCAACATTCGGAGTAGCCACCAATGAACATTCCATGTTTAGATCCCAATAGTTGGACTTGATTTATGCATAGTCTAGGATTATTTATGAGATTATACCTGATGCACTGAGATATAATCATGATCCCAAGCTAAAACCTGGGTTGCATGTTGATGGTTTTGTGGGCTATGTGAGTGTTAAGGTTGTAGACTAGGTGACAAACCAAATGCAATATGTGTCTATTAACCAGTATGAAGCAAGACAAGATATGGATCTGTCCTCTTCTAGATAGTCACTGACTATACATTCTTTGCAATCGTTGAACCAAAAGGGTAACCAACAACCTGTATGGAACAATAAAAAGGGGGAGAATAATCAAAAGGGTGGGAATAAGAGAGAAAATTAAAATGATGACAAGAACAACAATAATTATAGTGGGGACAAGGAGCCTAAATGGAATCTCAATTTCCTTGCAAGCTTTGTGGTCAAGACCAACGTACACACTTGTGCCCCAGGATTCATGAATCATTGAACTTCAATACACAGATCCCAATTATGTTAACTAATACTCTTCCTCATAATCAAAACATGGCTTTGAGTGCTTCAACCACTAGAAGTGGGTTTGGTGGAAATAAAAATTCTCCAATCCATGAAGGTGGTCATGGATGCATTAATATGGTGTTCATTTTTCATGTTTCTACCCATTCATGTGATTACGGTCCCTCACAGCCGACTCTTGGGAAAGAGCCTCCACCTATGAAGACCCCTTTGCAAATTGATAAGCCTAAATATATACTACATGTTCCAAATGGATTCCTTAACTGATCAACTCACATTCCTACTGCTTGAGCCACCTATAACTATTCAATCATTGAGGATCTGATTCAAAAAAATGTGTGTGATGTCGACTTTAGAGGTGCTCCAGACATGTCCTTCACAGAGGAATTCCTTGTCTTATGTCTTGGGATATCTCGTATAAGTGTCCCTAGTGTGATCAATTTTGAGACTGCTAATGTTCAACATCCCTTTCCTCACCACATGGATTTCCAATTCCATGTGGAGTGTCTGAATAATACCATCAAACCTACGGTTATTTATCAAGGTGCTTCAACATTAGTAACATCTTTTTCTTATTGGAAGGACCTTGTCTATCCACAGTTATCCCAATATATGACTATGTTGACTGCATTTGATGGGCATTTGTTTAAATGGAATTGCATTATTCCTTCTCTCCAGGTCCAATTGGGGGGGAAATATGTGTTGGTCGAGGTCGAGATGGTTGATTCACCCCTTGAATACAATACTTTACTGGGTAGGAATTGGATTTACGCCATGAAGGTGGTCTTATCATATGTGTTTCACGTAGTATCCTTTCACCATGAGAGAAAATTTTTGACAGATGATCAACTATCCTTTAATAACTCCAGTTTCCTTGCATCATAGGGATCTACAGTCCCTTTAATTGAAAATTATTTTCTGACAACTAAGAATGTCGATGCCAGGATGTAACAAACATAAAATACAATATTAATTAGACCATTAGGTTACTAGTGAAAGGGTGTAACCCTTCACTATGTTGGCTCAAGCCATATAAAAGGTGAGCTTATTGTACACTTTATCCATCATCCAATATATTATTATTATTCATATTCATTATTAAAATGATAGTCGGATTTGACTAACAGAAAACCGGATTCCTTAAGAAAGGCACTTAAGGAATCTAATTCAAAGGAATCAGATATCGTAGATTCATCTTCTACCTTAACTCTTCTACCATCTTGGAGAACCCTAAATGTAACACTATCAGGTCACAGAAATCAAAGAATATGTTGATCAAGACAATAAAGAAGACAAGGAGACTAAATATCGTAGGGATGACCAAAATTCCAATAATATTTTGCCAACCAAGAAAAATTCAGAGAAGAAACGAAAAATAACAAGGCACTTAAGAAAGAAATCAAAGAAGATGTTGTTCTAGTACTAGGAAGAAAACTTGATGACAGAGTAGACATCATGCACCAGAAACGAAAAGAATTAGATGACAAGATGTGTGTGATGACACAAAACATAAGCACCATGGAAAAAAACTTGAGCATCATGACACAGAACCAGAATACCATGATAATGGAAATGTTACAAAAACTAAGGTCTAATATAAACCATATCAGTAAATCAGATATGTTGGACCACTATGTCAACAAAAATGAGAGTAACAAAATTGATCAAGACAATAAAGAAGACAAGGAGACTAAATATCGTAGGGATGACCAAAATGCCAATAATATATTTGATAAAGATAAGCTCGACCAAGATCATAATGAGAGTCAATCTAGTATCATTGACAATAAGTATGATCCATACAATGACAAAAGATGGATCCTACAATATGCAAAGGAATCCAAGTCAAAGGAATCAGATATCGTAGATTCATATTCTACCTTAACTCTTCTACCATCCTAAAGAAACCTAAATGTAACACTATCGGGTGACTTCGAGTGTGAGAAGCCTCACGAAACGCCACTTCTCGAGATAAATCGTAAGGATAATAAAATGGAAACATTACGTGATGACCTCATGAGTATTATGGGACAAGCGATTTGTAAAACAACGCTTGATATAGTTAGTCACAAAAATATTCCTCATATTCATGTACATGGAAAATGGGACAACAATAATAAACATAATGGGGTACAAATTCAAGTTACAAAAGAAAGGAAAATGACAAACTATTGCGTAAAGACCAAGCACATACCTAATACAAGTTCTAAAAAATACATAAATGAAGTAATGACACTCTTTCAACACAAAACGAGAATGAAAATACAATAATCTAAGATTTGAGGACAAATCTCCCTTAAAGGGAGTGGCAATGTAACAAATATAAAATACAATATTAATTAGACTATTAGGTTACTAGTGAAAGGGTGTAACCCTTCACTATGTTGGCTCAAGCCATATAAAAGGTGAGCTGATTGTACATTTTATCCATCATCCAATATGTTATTATTATTCATATTCATTATTAAAATGATAATCGGATTCGACCAACGGACAAATGGACTCAGTTGCTCCACAGGATTTATCCTTCGCTTATGGGAATGTTTAACTTTTTGGCAAAAATCTTATCTATTGATTCCACTTCTGATGGTGCTTTACCAACGTTGAGTCTAGTATCATTTCGTACTTCATATTTGATGATTCTTGGAATCTCCCTTCTCTAGTTGAATTGTTTTAAGGGAATCCTACCATCGAAATGGGTATGTCATTGTCTGCACCTAATATTTCTTATCAAGTTGTAATAAAATCCATTGCAGCCCCTGATATTTCCTATTTGCAGACAGGGGAGGAAGATGTCCCCCTACCTCTCGCGTGGGTGGAAAAGTCATCATGCACACATGATTTCCTTTATGAAACCTTACCTTCAAATGAATCCATTATTGAGGCCATGAATGGTCCTAAACGTCCCTAGTAAGACATGCATCATCGATATTACTTCCTCCTAGATCTTGAACGGATCGAGCATGATGAGTTTTGGTCAGCCTTACTTGAGAAAGTTGGTTACCCCATGGTATCGTTAGATATGGATGGTATATATTCCAAAGGGAACATGGAAAATATCTCCCCTATGATTTTGATCAACATTTCTCTAACCCTTGGAAAATTGGAAAACGTTTGCATCGGTGCAGATTGTTCTTTTGAATAAATTCAGACTTACACTGAGTTATTTAAAGAATTTCATGATGTATTTTCTTGGCCTTACTAGGAATTCCAGGGATAATACCCTGTATTATCAAACATAAAATTAAAATATATCCCAATGCTAATCTTATTTGGAAACTATTAAGAGTGTTGAATCCCCACAAGGAAACTGCTATCAAGGAAGAGGTAGATAAGATCCTAAAAGATGGCTTCGTTTACCTGCTTCCATTAATTAACTGGCTATCCAACCCCATTCCTATAGAAAAAAAAAGGAACCATATGTGTGTGCATGGCCTCTAGATATCTAAATAAATCTTGTCCAAAATATAACCTCCCCACTCAATTTATTGATAATATTCTTTATGAGTGTGTGGGAAGCAATATTTTATCGTTCATGGATGGTTTTATCACATCGTTGCCGAGGAATAATCACTATTATCTCCTTGGGAAATCGAAATTGTCCTAGTTCTAGGACCTGGTTGAGCATTCATTCATAGACACATACTGGTTTTATATGCTCTAGCGACTCCACTCAAATTTGTGGAAGGAGAATCCACTGGGAAATACTGACGACCATACTGGGGAACAAGGGTTCAAATATTCCCTGGGTATGAGCTACAGAGTTTCATATTTTATTGTTGATGGTGAACAACAGCCAAACATCAAGGAGGTCATACATATTTCACCTGAAGAATCCAGTCTCCATAATGTTCCATGGAAGCTCCCCTGTCAAAGGGTTGCGAAGTTTGAGGGGTTGATTCAGTTTCTTCATCATCAAGATGAGTTCTATAGCTGTAAGGTATGTTACTATGAATCATGCTCACATTCTTGGTTTTCCAAATCGAATACCTAATATATATTGGCAAGCATATCTTCCAAGATTAAAACATCAAAAGGGTGATGATGTTGCCCTTCATTTGGTTAGATTTCACAAGCATATATATAAGTTGGGAGTTGGATTGCATTAGGATTCTTTAATGAAAATGGTCATGGTTAGTTTATAAGGAGGTGCAAGGTCATGGTATGAGGGATTACCAGCAAAAAGTTTATATTCCCTTAAATACTTTCATTTGGTATTTCATGAGCATTTTAAGGATCGATACTCTTCCTTGCTGCTAGTTCAAGATTCTTGTGTGCATGATAAAGGTTTCATTGAATAGCTGAAAGACATGTATGGTGAGGAGGAGTTTTTGGGTGATGATATTTTATAAATTTTACATGAATACTCATCTCAAAAATAAATACAAACCAATTTCCATGATATTCAAGAAAAACCTCAGTCGCTGGTAATGTCTTCCTTGACTGAAATGGACATAAGCCAAAACTCGGATTCAACCATCTATATTTCTTTCTCTGAAACTGATGATGGATTTCAGCATTATTTTAAATCCTTGTGTGCCCAAGAAGGAAATGGGGAATATCACTCAGATTGTACCTCATATCATTAAGCTCTTGAAATTTTTTCACAAGAGGAGGATGCCCCTATTCATTCAGAAATCCCCCTTTTGTAGCAGCAATCTTCAAAGACGGAATATGCTTTATGAAGAATGTCATCATCCTGTTAAAAACCCTGTTAATGGTGATTTTAAAGAAAATATTAGCCCACCTATATATGATGAGAAGAAAGGTCAGCATGAAGGTGATGTACATCAAGAGGGTCATATTAATTTTCTTGATGAAGATTGTAATCAGCATGTTGAAAATTAGTGTTTTCCATTGTGCTTTTCCTCATTTGAATATATGAAACAAAGATTAAGAGCCTCTGAGAAAACACATAAACTCAAGGATATGAAATTTCCACAGATAGATAATGAAAGGGGCAAGCAATCATGCCATCAATCCCATCCTATGAGGGAAACAACAGTTTTCCCTGAGGGGTTAAAACCCAAAGAAGAAGATGAGAAGCGTGAACAACTAGAATCCGCTTTGCACTCCCATCCTTCTTCTTATGAGTAGGAAGGTGATGTATAGGGAGAGGTTTAGGTTAATTTTCTTTACGAAGATTGCAGTCAACATCTTGAAAATTATGTTAGTGATGTTTTTAAAGGAGATTTCAGCATGCCTATTTATGATGAATGTGAGGAGGGCTACTTGGACAATGTACCTCAAGAACCAGCAGACAACAATAATAGATTGGACCACTTAGAAGAAGAAGAGGATTCCAAATTGGATATTTCTTTATGTTTTTCAAAATCAGAAATTATTTTGATTGATTCTATTGAATAACACGATGACATTTCTTTTGAAACACTAGGAAGGAATCAAGTTTTAATTTCTGATATTTTAGATGAATTTGTTGATATCCCATTTGAAAATTGTCATGATAATTCCTTGCATGGTTCTTTTGAAGATAAGTCTGATAGGGTGTTGGAGGAGTTACAGTTGGAGCATCCTTGGCATGACATGCACATAACAAAAAAATTTGCAGGTGTTGCTCCATATTTTCAGCCACTGGGTCATGACAGGTACATAACAGAAAATTTTGCAAGTTTTCATGGTTGAGTGGCAGAATATATGGAGAATCTTTGCAATGGGAATGGTGGGTTACGTGTGTGTATTAAAGATCATATCTCTCATCGTAACCTTTTACCATTTAGTTCTTCCTTTTTGATTTGGATCAAGCATGCTGAAGAAACCCAATCATTAATCATTTGCTTGATTGGCTTCATTATAGGTCAGAATTTAATTGATTGGGTGTTGATTCTCAGTAAGTAGGTTAGGTAGGTGTGAATAAGCTCGACATGGAGAGTTTTTATTTTTAGCAATTTTTGGTATATTTTCAGTATAAATTCAATTTTTGTTTTCAGAGCATGTTGGGGATTTCAGGAAAATATTGGGACTAGCCCAATGGATCGGGAACGTGATCTACAGGGTTCTTTGCTACCTCACGGGGAGGATAGAATCCCCGAGTTGGAGTCATTGTTAGAACCTATGCTAACTTTTGAATATTTTTACATAGGAATCTGCACTAATTCCCCTGCAAAGGTTTAGACCAGCAAAAGAAAGAGTAAGGTGTGTAAATTTTCATATCACATGACCTTGAAGAATGGTAATAAGGTTATGAAAATGGTCGAAGGATCATTCCTAGGTTAAATGGTGAAAGAAATAAATGGATTAAGATGCATAAGCATAGGAAACCGAGGCTACAAATTAATTTTGCTAAGAATAGATGCATGGATTTAAGTAAATTCTACATTGACGGAAGGAGATTAATTTCTAGGAAAGAATGACCATTGGATGGACAGGGAGAGGCAGATCAACGGTTCTTTTCCATTCATGTTTCTTCGATGAGATCCGATAGTATAAATGCAAATATTTTAGATAACTTATGCACTCAAAGTCGAAGAGGGACTGCATGATGGGGAACGTGTGTGAATGGTGTGCCCTCTCCCCATTGGATATTGTGCTCGAAGATGGGAGGTATAAAGGTCATATTTACAAAGTGCGATGGTTTATAAGGATAATCAACGTGACATTAACCATGTATCCTGGGATTTAGAAATCAACATCCTAGATTACCCTAGTCTCATATCTACGGCGGAGATGGATTCCGTCGATCCAACTTGCGTGTCGTGATCAACCTTTTAAAATCGACAGAATTTAGTAGGGGTCGTAGGTTTCAACAGCCCAGAAATATGCCCTCTAGAGATCTACGGTGGAGGTTAATTTCTCTCCCACAATATGCATGTAGATAACGTTTCCCTCAAATCAGCAGAATTCGGTAGGGGCTACAGGTTTTGATGGTCAAGATCAGCTCTCGATTCCATATCGATGGCAATGATGGATTCCACCGATGCAAGGTGCATGACAAATAAGAATGGTTAGATTCAGAAAAATATGGTGGGAGTTGCACAATCCAACAGCCACGTTGAAGATATGATTAGATCGACGGTGGAGGCATTTTCTGCTAAGGGAAGCTGCAAGGAAAATAAGGGGGACGGTATAACAGAGAAAAACATTAATGAAGTCAAAGAGGAACTAAATAAGAATCCTATTGAATATGCTAAAAATGCTATAGAGTTTCTAAATGGGCTGACAGAAAAGGAGATCCAAAAGTTTGGCATAAGGGACAGGATTTCTGTCATCACTTGGGCTAGGAAGGTGGTAAATTAGTACCATCATTTAGAAATTGTCGAGGCCAAGATTGGTATCATGGCACATGATATCAAAGGGTTTATCAAAATGTTTGACCCTTGGGTAAAAATGGAGCTACCATTATTTTGGCAGGAAAAGGGTGGCATGTTGTCACAAAAGAATACTATGACCAGTTAGTTCGATGCAGGTTGGACCACTCCAAATTCACAGACATGCAGCAGTCCCTGTTAGGAAAGGAAATTGTTGATAAGTTGGCAGATGATTTCATGATAGTGTTCACTTTCAGGTCCATGTGTGCATGACTTCCATATTTTTCATATAGGAATCATGTGCAAAATGGGGGTGTTGTCGAAGGAAATGTCCACTCTGGAATTACCTACCGCAGATCAGTAGAAAGTGGTTAAGAAGTTTGGAAGGAACAAGTACGTTCTGCATGATCAAGAATGATGGAAAATAGGGGACAGTTGGTAAATAACGTACTTACAATGAAGACGGGATGCTCTACCCCTGCGGTAAAGGAACAAGTCGGGTTGAGTCAGCATAAAATCGTTTGAGGTGACCTAAACCATCGTTTTCATTCAAGTGATCCTAAGTCCCAGACGTCGCATTACTATTTTAATCAAGCATTCACGTTATCATATTTCCTGATCCATGTTCAAATTGTGGCAAATGTGCCACCTTAAAGTTGTTAGGATTTGCTATGATGATTCGGGATTGATTCCCAATTTTTGTAACTAAATTTGGATTTGTCTTGAGGTTGATCTCAGGGTCCCATGACACTATAAATGTAACCTCTACGGAGGAGTAAGGGTTGGAAATTTCATCCAAAATCCTTCTTTGCTTGGATTTGTGTAGCTCTATCATTTTCTTAGAAGTAGTAATGAAAAGCATTTTGTGAGTTTTCTGAGATTCATCAAGTTGTTCCATGTTCAGTTGTGTTTTCCTATATTTCACATTTCCATATATGTTCATTGCTTCCAATACATTTCTAGATTGTATGCAAGGAATTCATCCTTGTTAGATGCTTATTATATCAGAAATTGTATTCGTTATGTGTGTATAATGACTGAGATGGAATTCATCCTAAGATAGATTCTTTGTTTCAGTTGTTAGCCTCTTTTTTTGTTTTTGCTAAAGGTGTTTCAAGAGAGTCACCCATAGATAGGCGCCTCTTGTTTCACTGGGCTTCTCCTTTGTCCTCCTACCATTACAACAAGTTATTATACTGAATATAACAACCACTTTTCCTCATATTGCATAAGAGAATCAACACTCATTATTGTTTTAAGCCCCTTGAATATTTCCAAGTTGTGACTCCATTTCCCAATGGTACGTCTTCTTTGTTTGTCTCACCGTTTTTAAAATTACAACTGTCCTTATCAAATATCTAGCCTTTGAATGCTTGCTTAAGGCTATATGTGAATGTGAATCTTCTTGTGACAAAGAGAGATCCCTCTCTGACTGTATAGGCTAGAATACAGTCTAAAGATTGGTTTGAAATGGTTACCCTAGTGATCTCCTACCACAACCATAGGAAAATAATAGGGTGATAAAATATTCTTTATGAGTGTGTGGGAAGAAATATTTTATCATTTGATGGACGGTTTTTATGGCTATAATCAGATCCAAATCAAGCCCAAGCATAAACATAAGACTGAATTTTTTTTTCCTTAAGGGAATTTTGCATACTAGAGGATGCCCTTCGGCCTTTAAAACATTGGAGAAACCTTTCAGAAGGAAATGAACTTCGCCTTTCATGACCTTAAATGCATAATATAATTCTACCTATGTGAACTTGTTTATCACTCTAGTCAGAGAGTGGATCATCCAAAATTCCTTTAACTAGTATTCGAAAGATGCATATGTTATCAAAATCATTTAAACACATAAAAGTGCATATTTTATATTAGGACTAGTCTCCTTTTGGGATTCATTGTGTCAAAATAGGTTATTATGGTCAAACCATTAAAGGTTAAAGAAATACTTTAGTTTCCTCTCCCGCACGCCATTGGTTAGCTTCAAATGCTCTAGGGGAATGCCAATTTTCTACGTCAGTTTATAGTGAACTATGCCAACATTACCAAGGGTTTCATGCGCTTGTTGAAGAATGACACTTTGATCCTATGGGATGAGTGAACCCAAGATTCCTTTGATTATCTTAAGAAATCCTTTGCATCGTCACATCTACTTCGTCCTCCTTTGTGTAGTTGTGTCTCAAGAGACGATTTCCATGGTTCTAGTTCAAGAGCATGATGAAATCCATTAGTGCATTGCCTACTATCTTATCCATTATCTTATAGATGTTGATATTATATATACTCATGTGGAAAAACTTGCCTTAGCGACTATTCACACAGTTCATAGATTGTGACATTACATTTTACTTCGTCACACTAGTATCGTAGTGCATATCAATTTGTTTCAGTTTGTCTTGACAAGACAAATGATATGGGGAAAATACAATAAATGGATTATGATTTTGGAGGAATTTGATCTCAATTTTGTATCTGAAAAGTCCAAAAAATATTGAGTCTTTACAGAGTTTATGTCTTATTTCCCTAGACTTGATGCGGATACGGTTTATGAGGACTCATTGGTGGATGAGCATATTTTCCTCATCTTGTCTACAGACCCCTGGTATGGTGATAATATCATTTATCTTAATAATTTGAATTTCTCTCCACATCTTTCAAGGGATGAATGATGATTTATCCATCACCAAGCTAAAAACTACCTTTTTTATCGATGACACTTTGTATCATTATGGGGTGGATTGTATCTTGCGTCATTGTTTGACCCACCAAGAATATGAGGTTTTGATGAATGACTTCCATAATGGGGCTTGTGGTTATCACTTATCTAGGCTTGCTACATCCCAAAAAATCTTTCAAGCGGGTTACTATTGGTCATCTATCTTTAAAGATTGCATTAACGTGGTCAAGAGATGCCACCCTTACCAAGTGTTTTCTTGAAATATGTGTCAGAACCTTCACCAAGTGGGGAGTGGACATGGATTGCAACCCAGCTTTGATTGGGGGGAATGACCATATCATCATGGTCGTCGATTACTTCACCAAATTTTTGGATTCCATGCCTATAGTTAAATTTGATGGTGAGATGGTCACCCATTTCATATTCAACCACATTATTTCTCTATTTGGAATTCTAAAAGAGATTGTCACTAATCATGGCATACACTTCTATAAAAAAATGATGACTTATTTTACGTTAAAACGGGGGTTTAAAAAAGATCATTCATCATCATATTATCCCCAGGAGAATGGAAAAGTGTAGGTGGTCAATAAATCTCTTAAGGCCACTCTATAGAAAATGGTCAATCAAAGCAATCCTAACTGGAATATTATGTTATACATTACTTTGTGGGCTTATCAAACTGCAATTAATACATCCACCGATTTGTCACCATTTTAGTTAGTTCATGGGGTGGATTTTTTTCTTCCCATTGAATGTGAAATCCCTTCAATGAAGCTAGCCATAGAAATCCTTCCTTACACTTCGTAATTGCAACAACGCTTAGTCCAACTCGAGAAACTTGATGAGTAGCATAGAGATGTTGTTGTGTCCATATAAGTTAATAAATGTCATGTTACATACCAGCATGATAAGTGTATCCATCCTCTCTAATATGATGAGGGCAACTTGGTCCACTTGCATGACTAAGATAATGAACCGATGGGGGTAGGAAAGTTCAACCCCATGTGGCATGGTCCTTACATTATGAGGTGTGTCCTAGATAAAGGATCTTACGAGTTATAATACTAAGAGGTGAATGTCCTGAAGGATCCCATAAATCGGATCTACCTCAAGAAGTACTATGCATAAATCTCCATCTTGGTATAGTGCCTTTTATATTAGTGTACATTTTTGCACTTTTTAAGGTTTTTCTTTTGGTGTCGTTGATTTTCTGATATGATTCCTCTTGGTTAGAATATGTAAATGGATTCTTCAACATACTTCATATTTTTGGATGGTAACAACATCCATACACAGAACTTAGCTTCTGCCACTTGGGTTATCTATTCACCTCAGGGTGAACTGGAGTCTTCAGGAGGTGTATGTTAGAATTGTTGTGCCATTTAGATCATCAAGAAATGAGTCCAAATTATTGATGCAGTGAATAGAAATGAATTATACAAACTGAACAAATCAAATCTCACAGGAAACATGCAAGTATTACTCAGAGAATTACAGTATTATCTTCATTACATAATCTGGTGTTACAATAGTGTTACATAGGAAAACAATTCGAATCAATAGGGATGAATTCAAATATCCCAACTGGATGTGAATAACTCTAACTAACTAGATAACTAAATATGTCTCAATCAATATAGGAGTCCAAGTAGTTAACTCCCAATTTCAAATCCAGCCAAGAAATCAGTTCAAATCAGTTAACTCAGTCTAACTGAAGTGGTAGGTTAGAAAAGTCACCTTATCCACATGCAACCATGCATAACTGGTGCTAACTGAACTGATTGTGATATGATTGAAATTAAATGAAGAATAACTAAGATTAAATAGTTCCAACTCCAATTGACTGAAGGAGTTTGGTGTCGGGACTCCCGGTGGCTCCTAAAATGTAGGGATTGGTGTAGGAGGCACCTAAACTAATGCATGCAAGTGCAGTTAGTGGCAGTTAGCCTCTATCGATGTTCCCCACACTCTAGTAATTGGTGCCTATGGCCCCATTAGGCCAATTAAACCAAATGGTACTCGTGGACCCAATAATTAAAAAAAGACTCCTATGTTAGGCTAAAATAATCTAATAGACAGTTTGGTCAAGGGAGGATTATAAATCCTAACACTCACCCTGAATCCTAACTTGGACAATTGTGGGCCCTGGAAACAAGGCCAAAATTCACCCATATACAATCTAAAAGATAAAAATGTTGCTTAATAAACAAAGGTAATATGGGAAAACCCCCCCTCAAGGTAAGCAAAAATCAGGAAATACAAGTTAAAACTCGAAAAATATTTTGCTGCAATTTGCAGCACTAAGAAGCAACAAAGCAGTATTCTAGTTCTTTTGTGCAGTAACATCCTAAATCTGTGCATGTGAACCTATGAATCTAAACTGAATTATTATGTCTGGAGGAATCTTCCTCTTTGGAAGTATTAGAATTAGAATTTCATTTAGATCTTCAAGCAGATAGTTCTAATAATGTTTGCAGTAAATGGAGAATGAAGATACAAACTAAACAAAACAAACCACGCAGGAAATGGACAAGTATTGATCAGTAATTTACAGTATCATTCACAATAATAATATTCGGTGTGAAAATAGTTTACATAGGAAAAGAATTCAAATAAATTAGGGATGGATTTGAATCTATCCAATGGATGTGACTATATCTAACTGACCATCTAGCTCATGGTGTCTCAATCAATATTGAAGTCCAATAAATCAACTCCCATATGTCCAACCAACTCAATCAATCGGTGACAACTAGTAAACTCAATGCAACTAAGTGTGGTAGGTGGGAAAGGGTGCCTACTCCACATGCAGCCATGCATTAGCCATGCAAAGCTTACACTAGATAACTGATTGTGAACTAAATGAAAGTAACTGGGGGCTAACTAAAACTTACTAGTACTAACTCCAACTAACTGAAGTAGGTTGGTGTCAGGACTCCCAGTGGCTCCTAAAATGTAGGGATTAGTCTAGGAGGAGCCCAAACTAATGCATGCACATGGAGTAAATGGCAGTTAACCTCTAGAAGTCGTCCCCACACTCTAGTGACTGGTACATGTGGCCCCATTAGGCCAAGTGGACCCAATTGTACTAGTGGACCCAATTAATTAATTAAGGTTCCTAAGTTAGGCTAAATAATCTAATAGACAATATGGCCAAGGGAGGATTAACAATCCTAACACCCCCCTCTGAATCCTAACTTGGAAAACTATGGGCCATGGTAACAAGACCATAGGTCACCCAATATACAATTAAAAGACTTGAATGCTGCATAATACAACTGAGGTAAGGAAAACCTCATGGGAAAAAACCCCCTCAAAATAGGAACTGAGAATCAATCCTTAATGCCCCAAAACAGACATGAGAAAGGAAAATATCTTTTCGGTAATAGACTTGGTAAGAATATCTATAATCTGATCCTCTGTCGGACAGTAGTGTAGTGTGATGGTTCTATCATGCACCAATTCCCGAATGTAGTGCATGTGAACCTCTATGTGTTTTGTCATCTGCTTCTAAACAGGATCACTGTAAATCTTGATTATACTCTGGTGTCACAATAAATATCCACTGGAGATGAAGTATGAATCCTGAACTCTCTCAAGATACCATGTAGCCAAACTTCCTAAATAGCTTGATTCACAGCTCCCCAATACCCTACTTCTGTTGAAGGGAGTGCAAGTGCCGCTTGATTCTTGATGGACCAACAAATTGGCTCAAACCAATCATGAATACAAAACCTGAGGTGGATTTCCTATCATTTCCATCTCCTGCCTAGTCTGAATCTGTAAATCCTATGAGATCCAGTTGTGCTCTAGCAGCATAGTGGATCCCATAATCAATAGTACCCTACACATAGTGCAAGATCCTCTTTGCTGCTTTCCAGTGCAGCTCATGTGGCTCCTACATGTATCTGGAAGTAGCACTCATAGCATAGGATATGTTAGGTCTCGAATGAGTGAGATACAAAATTCTTCCAATGAGTTGTCTATAGAGAGTGTTATCAACCAAAGGTGTGGAACCACCTTCTTAAATCCTGATGCCTGATAGAAAAGGACAAGGGGTTGCATTGCAATCCTCCATGTGGAATATCTTAAGCATGTTTGATGAATACCTAGACTGTGAGATCATGATTCCCAAATTCTTTTGACTTACTTTGAGACCAATGAGTTGTATTAACAGTCCTAAGTGAGTCATAATGAATGATTTATTAAGAGAAGACTTGATGTTACTCAATCCAAAAGCAGAGTTGTTGGTAATGAGCAAGTCATCCACATACAATACAACTAGAAGCAAGAACCTATCCTTCTTCTTCATGTAGATATTGCAATCAGATGTGCACCTTTCAAACTTCTGAGAGATGAGGAAGGAATCCAT
>LPNX010829316.1:0-42439 GCA_001517045.1 Pseudotsuga menziesii | reverse complement strand
ATATATATATATATTCCTCAAAATCACCATGGAGGAAGGCACTCTTCACATCCATGTGATGTACTTCCCATCTCTTAGAAGAAGCAATAGACAATGCCAACCTGATGGATTCCATTCCAGCCACTGGAGCGAATGTCTCATTGTAGTCCAAGCCTTGGACCTGAGAGTATACATTTTCCACCAACTGAGACTTGTACTTGTTTTTGGTCCCATCGGTAGATATTTTATTTTTGTAGATCCATTTGTACTGTACTAGCTTCCTTCCTAGAGGTAAGGGGACAAGTTCCCAGGTCCAGCTATCATGTAGCGAATAAAACTCCCCATCCATGGTTTCCTGCCATCTAGGATCATGGAAGGCCTCCTTGAAGGATTGAGGATCTGACCCAAGCATCATAAAACACCTCTCAGGAAGAAGAGGATCTATGTGAGACAATGCAACACTCTCCTTCTGATACTGGGACCTCGTTCTTCTTTTGTCATATGGATCCCCAACACCATCTCCAGCTGCTTAGCCCATTTAGGCTGCTAGAATGAGGTATATGCTAGCTCTAGATCTATATCCCTTTGAGGTGTAAGCTCAATTTCTGGATCATGCTGGGATGACTCCTCTTCTGAATCTAAATCTGAAATGTCGGGAATTGAAACTAAATCTACAATAGGAAGTGAAGGAATGTTTATACCTTCATCAGCTTCGAATAGAAGCTTTGGTGATGTTGGTACTATGTATGGCATGAAGTGAGAGAAAATATATTCCTTGAAGGCATGATCAGCAATTCCTTTTGCTACAATCTCCCCAGTTGAGATTTTCGTGATCTCCACTGAGTCAAGTCCAAACACCACTTGCTTTGGTGAGCCAGTGTGAGTCATCTGATAAACAGAAAACATATTAGTTGCACATATAGGACATCTCTGAACACACCAATATGATTCGCTATGATGGTGCCTCTTCCTGATGCTAGAATTTAGGAATCATCTCCCATGTGAATAGTGGTCCCTTCTTTGATATTGAGAGAGGAGATGAGATGTTTAGAGGCCACCATGTGATTGGAGGCTCCAGAATCAATCAAATATGATGTAAACTGAGGTAGTCCTGCTTTCAAAGCCTCACATATTTCATTTCCATTATCTAACTTCTCTGCTCTTTGTGGGGAAGCAATGTTATGTTGCTTGAGAAGAGCAGTCATTTCATCAAGTTGCTTCCTCATACAATGATCTTCAAGATGGTACCCTTTTTCAAAATAGGGACATAATTTATTCTCAAATTTATTCTTCTTAGAGCCGGAGGCCCCTTTGGAAGTTTGTTAATTTTGTCTAGGCTTCGAATCAACTACTTTTGGCTCCTTCTTCTTTGATTTCCCCTTTTATTACACTTTGGGAGAGTCAGTAACTAGGAGAGCTTGATCTTTGGAGTTCTTGATGACTCCCATTTGAATCAACTTGTCTTAATCCTTGATTAAGGACTCAGAAAAAAGAATCGAATGAAGGAATTTTCCAATCAGGAAAGCTTTCCCTCTTGGAATGAAATATGAAAACAAATACATAATACTCAGGGCCTAGTTTGCTGAGTATGGAAAGGACATTCTGCTCATCCTTTCACTCTATTCCGCATTGTCTGCATTGAATTACTAGAGACTTGAATTTAGTAAATAATTTCTCAATAGTCTCAAAACTGTTGGCATGTAAAGATACCAACTCATTCTCCATAATGAGTCCTCAAAGCTCATCTTGTTTGTTAAACAAGCTATCAAGATTCTCCCAGGATTCTCTAGGAGTCCTCAATCCTTCTAGGTTGAACAGGATATATCTAAATATATAAGTACATAAGTACTTGAATGCTTCATCACAACGGTTCAAAAACTTGTTCCTTTCAACTGGTTGATGGGGCTCAGGCTCCCATCCATGTATGATCTTGTGATAGCCATGCTTGTGCAATGCCAGCTGCATATCAATCCTCCAATCAAGATAACTGGAAGTTGTTAAGATCCGTGGTTCAGGAGTTTGATAACTCATAATTGCTCTGGCTGAAAGAGCACAAAACCTTCACACAAGCTACATAGCACCTAACAATTTTTACTTCAAATCACTAAAACATATGAACTGTTAGAATAATGCTTTTCCTCTCGATATGAACATGTTTTCAGGGTCCGTCACACCCTCTACGCTACTCTGAATAAATCCAGAGCTAGCAAATCATCATAGGGGACTTCTATGGAAACCCAACTGGTTCTAATGTTCGATGGGGAGAAATAAGCATGAAACCTACCTAAGAAGGCTCTGATACCATATTAGAATTTGAATATCATTTAGATATTCAAGAAGATAGTTCTAATAATGTGTACAGTAAATGGATAATGAAGATACAAACTGAACAAAACAAACCACACAGGAAATGGACAAGTATTGCTCGGGAATTTACCGTTTCATTCACAATAATAATATTCAGTTTTACAATAGTTTACATACAAAAAGAATTTGAATCAATTAGGGATGGATTCGAATCTATCCACTATATGTGACTGTTTCTAACTGACCATCTAACTCATGGTGTCTCAATCAATATCGAAGTCCAATAAATCAACTCCCAGATGTCCAACCAACTCAATCAATCAGTGACATCTAGTTAAATCAATGCAATTGAGTGTGGTAGGTGGGAAAAGGTGCCTACTCCACATGCAGCCATGCATTAGCCATGCAAATCTTGCGCTATCTAACTGATTGTGAACTAACTGAAAGAAACTAGGGGATAATTAAGACTAACTAGTACTAACTCCAACTAACTGAAGTAGGTTGGTGTCGGGACTCCTAGTGGCTCCTAAAATGTAGGTATTGGTCTAGGAGGCACCAAAATTGATGCATGCACATGCAGTAAGTGGCAGTTAACCTCTACTAGTGTTCCCCACACTCTGGCGATTGGTACATGTGTCCCAATTAGTCCAAGTAGACCCAAATGTACTAGTGGACCCAATTAATTAATTAAGGTACCTAAGTTAGTCTAAATAATCTAATAGACAATATGGTCAAGGGAGGATTAATAATCCTAACAGGAAGAAGAATAATATGCTCAACTAAATCAAAAATATGGATAGTTGTTGGATGAAAACTGGACCCATGTAGAGCAACTGAAATCAACTGATAAGAGAGCAAAAGTGCTTGAGGATTCAAACCATGTGAGGAACACCCAAGAAATTGATATATTGCAGCCTTGAAAATGAAACCAATTCAGGTAAAATCATCCCCAAGTGTTAGGATCAAGTGCCCAGGCGAATGCAGAATGTCTCCATCTTTACTAGCTCTATGAGGAGATGAGCATGTGATCAAATAGATAGGTAGAGAAGTCCTGGGACTATGGAGAGAGAATGATTGAGCTCCATAATAAGATAAAGCTTCAGAAATAATCAATGATTCATAAAATATAATATCAACAAACTCATAAGAGAAAAATAACATCAAATCCCCAACAACAAGTTTGAAGAAGATATGCGATACTTGATTTGAAACAACAAAATTGATGAAACCAGCTACAAGCATGGCTGAAGGATCTTGGAATTTAAAACTTGAACAAAATATCAGATCAGATCCAAAAAGGTTCATATCATATCCAAAAGTGAGGAATGATATCAAATCCTCAGCAACAATTTTGAAGGAGACTTGTGGTACTTGATTTTTCACACCAAAATTGATGAGAACGGCTTCAAGTTGTTGATGTATTTGTGACTTCAGAATGTATTCACTTGTATATATTGTGTATTGTGCCCCGATGTTTATTCCGGGAAGTATCTATAATGTAATTGAGTCATGCCATAACCCGATGTTCCTATCGAGAGAATCAATAATGTAAACAAGTCATGTAAATTCATTGAGGTTAACCCTCCATTGTAAGTCAGGGAAATAGTCCCCACAATTGAGTTAAGGTTAACCCTCCTTGTTGATTGGATGGAAAAGTCCCCACAGTTGTGGGGCACTAGGGTTATTAGAATCTCCTAGAGATGTCGACCCTGGTAAGTAATTGTTAAGTGAGGCCGACATGTTGGAGTGGACAATAAGTGAATGAAAGAATATAAATAGAGAGTGAGCCTCTCTATTTATCACACACACACTCACTCACTGGGGCACATGAGTGAGAGAGGAGAAGCTCTCTCAAGTGAGAGAGAGAGAGAACAGCTATAGAGATCATGTTTTATGTCTTTGGGTTTCACTGCTGCCATTGGTGCTCATTCTATATCTAAGGAAGTTGCGGGGTTTTCTCCTTTATGGATTCCCTGAGGAAAATTATTTGTGTCTCTTGTCTCTTGTGATTTTTGTTGTGCATGTTATTCTCTCAAATAAGATCCTAAGATCATATTGCTTAAATGATAAAAATCTAATGCAAGCATTACTGAAATCTATTGAAACTTAAAACATGAACCAAATAATTCCATATCATATCCAAATAATATCATATCATATTCAAATAGGTTCATATCGGATCCAATAGTGTGCTCCAACGCGATGGTAGATGCACAATTTTCTCCTTCTTCAAAATTCTGAAAATTGGTGCATGCAATCATGTAGGAATTTACTGGAAGCTCTATATCAATGAGAGTGAATGGATAAATCCTACAATATGATATTATTTCCAAAATATCCATCGTATTACTTATATGCACACCAGCAACATCATTAGATATAGAGAAATCAAATTCCTTTTCCTTTTCTGAAACAATCACCGGTAAACTATGCACAGAATTTAAACTAGAAGAATCACTGGAAATTTTTTGCAAAGAATCGAAGGAGAGTTCTTCTTCAAAAAAGGAGATTCGAATGTCTTTTTCTGGATCAGCCATGTGAGGAGATAATATATCAGAGATCTCATACACTTCTGGAGCAGTAGGAGAAGGAGTCACTCCAAGGACACTTTCTTCAATTCGAATTGAATGCTAGATCCTCCTACTAGAGGGAAAGTGATGAAGTATTTCCTAGGGGAAATCAAGTGGTTGGATGCTCTAGAATATATCAAATAATACTTCGATGGAGTGAGGCTTTCAAACAAGCATATATCATGTTCTTCAGTCTACTCTTCATCATCAGACATCTATGCACCTTTTTGAAGGTAAATATTGTTCTGTACACATAGATCTTTCAACTGGTCGAGGGTCTTCTTCATGCATGATTCTTCTGGATGAAAACCCCTCATACAATAGGGACACTTTTTCTTTTCAAACCTTTTCTTCTTATTAGATCCCAAAGCTCCTTCAGAATTCTTTTGATTCTCTTTAGGCTTCGAATCAGTTGTTTTATGCTCCTTCCCTTTAGATATCCCTTTAGATTGTGCTTTGTTAGAGTCTGTCACTAGGAGGGCTTGATATTTGGAAGTCTTGATGACTCCCATCTGGATCAACTTCTCTTTCTCCTATATTAAGGACTCGAAAAAGGAAACAAGTGAGGGAATCTTCCAATTAGGAATGGAAGCTCTCTCGAAATGGATATTGAGACAAATACATAATACTCAGAAACCTAGTTTGTTTAGTATGGAGAACACATGTTTCTCATCCTTTATTTCTATTCCACATTGTCTGCTTTGAAGTGAAAGAAACTTGAATTTAGTAATGAATTGTTGCACTGTCTCAAAACTGCTGGGATGTAAGGCTACCAACTCATTCTTCAGAATGTGTCCTCGAATCTCATCTTTCTTTCCAAACAAGTCTTCAATATTCTCCCGAGATTCTATGGGAATCCTCAAACCGTCAATGTGGAAGAGGAGATCTCTGGATATGTGAGTACATAGATAACTAAAAGCTTCATCTAAATGGTTCAGAAACTTGTTTCTCTCAACTAGATGATGGGGCTCGGCCTCCCTACCAACTATTATCCTGAATTAGCCATGCTTGCGCAAGTTTAACTGCATATCTGCCCTCCAATCAAAATAATTGAAGATTTTTAGGATCTGAGGTGTAGGAGATTCAACATTCGTAATTCTTCGGCTGGAAAATACAATATCTTCACACAAGCTACATAGCACCTGTAATATTTCACTGCAAAACACTAAAACATTTGAACTATGTTAGAATCATGCCTTCCCTCTCGACAGGAACACTTTCTCAGGGTCTATCATGCCCGCACCGCCACACTAAATAAATTCATAGGAAGCAATACACTCTTTGCAGGATTTCTGTGGAAACCCAGCTACTTTTGGTGTTTAATGGAGAGTATACATACATGAAGCTTGCTTGAAATGGCTCTGATACCATGTTAGAATTGTTGTGCCATTTATATCATCAAGAAATGAGTCCAAATTATTGATGCAATGAATAGGAATGAATTATACAAACTGAACATATCAAATATCATAGTAAACAGACAAGTATTGCTCAAAGAATTATAGTATTATCTGCATTACATAATTCGGTGTTACAATAGTGTTACATAGGAAAAGAATTCAAATCATTAGGGATGAATTCGAATCTCCCAACTGGATGTGACTAAATCTGACTGACTAGCTAACTAAATATTACTCAATCAATATCGGAGTCCAAGTAGTTAATTCCCAATGTCAAATCCAGTCAAACAATGAGTTCAAATCTGTTAACTCAGTCTAACTAAAGTTGTAGGTGAGAAAAGGAGCCTTATCCACAAGCCATGCATAAATGGTTCTAACTGAACTGATTGTGATCTAAGTGAAAGTAACTAAAGAATAACTAATATTAACTATTTCCAACTCCAACTGACTGAAGGAGGTTGGTGTCAGGACTCCCAGTGGCTCCTAAAATATAGGGATTGGTCTAGGAGGTGCCTAAACTAATGCATGCAAGTGCAATCAGTGGTAGTTAGCCTCTATTGGTGTTCCACACACTCTAGTAATGGGTACATGTGACCCCATTAGGCCAAGTGGACCCAATGGTACTAGTGGACCCAATAATTAAATAAATACTCCTTAGTTAGGCTAAAATAATATAATAGATAGTTTGGTCAAGGGAGGATTATAAATCCTAACAGTGTATGTATTCATTCATCATCAAATAATGTGGATGAGTATAGCATTGTCATTGAGTTATTACATGATTCCATTTCTAATGGTATTCAATCTTTATAGGTTCGCATGTATTCATAGTTGTTTGTTTTCCAGTTGAATGGTCGGTATCGTGTTAGAGATCCTGCGTTGCTCAAAAGATTCATAAGAGCAAGATTGTTAGAGCATCATTTTTATTTCATTGCGTACGTTCATTTACCTAGGATTTATAATCAAGTTTTTCATGCATATGCAAATTAAATTTTAGATTGGAACTTGTCACATAACTAAAAAAAAAAGAATCCAGATGCACATTCATTCGATTACACACAAATTTATCAAAATCGGTATCTATAAGTTTTTCCAATAAAGTCCAAAAATGTGGTGTCATAGTACAAAACTGGGCTTCTATCCCTCAAATATACATGACCGATACAAAATATAGTCATGGAATCTATGACTGATGTCATGTATGAATATCATGGTAACACACTATGGCATTGGCTAGACGCATAAACAACCTCACCCACATATGGGGTACCCCATCCACCTTCCTCTACATAGCCTCTAGTAGGTCCTCAATGTGTACCATGGTAATATGATGGGTCAACTAAGACAAGTTTCCTTGCACATTATGTAGTGTATGTTTGGAATTCCTACCATATAAATCCTATCCTCGTCCTTTGCGTTGGTGTCATGGGTAACCCTATGGTCACCGTGGACCAATGTCTATGAAAACAGTTTTAATGTTAATACATGACACCACCCAAAAACATTTTTTATTTCCTTAAGTCAAAAAATAAAAATAAAAACAAAATATATCCTCACCAATGTCCCCAAAGGCATACCCTAGTCGTAATGGCATGTCCTTGTCTCCATGGAAGTCGATCCCTCACAGGGATAGTCATTTATAGCGATCACATGTTTCTACCACTATTGGAATAACTCATATGAATATGGATAGGGGACTCTACCACCTCCTAGACGCCTCATCACCTAAATCTAGAAATTCTAGGATGAATCCCATAGACCATGGGGAGGAACCTCTACTCTCAGGCTAATTCCTGATACACTCTCGAAAAATAAATTGCATAGTATATTGGTGAATGCAAAGTTCTTGTCTCATCCAAGTTTGCACTCAGCTAGTTGATATTCCATGTTCCCCAACAAATATGTGCTCCACTCGTAGATTGTGGGTCTCATGCATTCAACCGTGTAGAACATGAGAGGCCTTGAATATTGATGTAATGCAGTCAAACCAAATATCCTTGTTAAGACTAGGATGATGACCTTTAGACTTAGACTCCTCCTAGATTGAGAATTGACTTCCCACTTTCTTTTTGTTGCGAAGACAATATGTAGAAATGTACTTTTCTATGGTCATCTCCCCACTGGATCCATGAGCCTTAAGGTTGACCAAATTGCCTCGGTGATACAATATAGTGTTAAAGTAAATTTCATCCACCTCGATCCTCAATGATTTCCCAATGAAATTAAAATCCTCTGTTTCAAGATCCCAATAGTTAATGGGAATTTGGAGAAAACTTGGTTGTGCCCTCATTCTCCCAAGACTCCAAAATTTATAAAGCCCACACATTTGAAAATCTTGTTGGGAAGGTATATTTCCTTACCATTTTCTATTGACATCGTCGTGTTCTCGTTCCCTCCACTCGTTCACCATCCTACAAAGGAGAGGTGGATTTATGAGTCAAAACCCTTAAAAAAACATCCACGACAAACCACAAGATTCATAGTTTAAATAGTAGTGTTCCCACGTGGGAAGGATTCACTTTTCCCATGTGGACCTACCCTTATACGAAACTCGATGATATGTGAGCCACGTGGACCGATTTATCCAACTTCTATATTGAAAACCAAAAGTTTTCACTACAAAAATCTAAAATCAAACCATTGAAATTAAAGAGCATGATGAGAGCATTTACTTGGTCCAAGTAGTTTGTGACTTTGTCTCCCATAGCTCTCGGAATCGACATTTGAATATTAAGGGTGAAAAGGGATTTCAAGTAATATTTGTGATAAAAATAAAACGGTATGGTAAAATTCATATTGTTAGTATTTATAGAAATTTTTACTCGCTTTTATATAGTTTTCACCCTATTTTTAATATTTTACAAACCTTAGTGGATTTTACCATTTTTTAGCGCGTTCATGCCTCCAAAAAGTATATGTCGTTATAGACATATAAGATAGGATTTCACTCCATCTACACTATTGCATTGTCTTATGACCATGATTCATAAACCTCAGGTGCAAACCCACTTTTTAATGACATGGAACCTTCTAGTTGCTTCTATAAGTGTCATTGTTTAAGTGATAGTGCTTTCTTGACCATGGGTACCCTAGTTAGAACTCATCTTGTCATTTGGTTACCATTCCAAATCTCCTACTTAGGTTTGGGATTGCCTTATAGTCCCTCCATGTATTTGCATCGAAACCTCATGTTACTGCACACCTTGTATGCTGGCTATCACTCACAAGGACTCCCCTTTTTATGTCAAGTTGTAATTGCATTTCATTTGTCTGCTTTCCTTAGTGATCCTAATCTCAACTCCTCACTTCATTGTTATAAGTCAAATTTCCTGAGAATGTCTCTATTCTATCCAATAAAATCCTATTATTTATCCTTTTTTAGATTGATCACCCTTTACCCTAGAGGAAACATTCCCCCAAGTTTCCTTATCCTACACGTGTTTCCTTGCATTGAGCATAGCTATGTTCCAATACTTGGAGCTAATTTCCTTTCCTACGACACTTTTTTCCCCTCTTTTTTACTGTAAGCATGTTTTGTTCCTTTTAAGCTTTCATAATATGAAAAATACCAAAAAACACAAAAAATTGGAGGGGAAAATCATGTTATCGTATGTTGGCAGTTGTCGTGTTTCCTCTGAACAAAACATTGTTTTTTAGACCATCCATCATGGATCGTGTTTTAGCATGGCCTTAGGAATATTCACTCATTACTCAAAGTTTACTCCACCAACTAGTTAAGATTCCAGTCCCTATGGAGCCTCTATTGATGCTTCTTGCGTCACAAAGTTACATCAATATCCATAGTTGAGTCTTTGTTGCCTAAGTTTATCTCCTTGACTTATGCTCGTGTTCAAAGGAAGTATTTAACTTGAGTCAGCCATTCCTCGGATCTCTTGACTTTGCATGTCGACCATCTCAGTATCTCGTGGATTTGTTGTCCTACCTGGAACTCTGGGCCTACTTTCATCAGTGGTAGGCGACCTTGAACTCAATAGATGACACCTATCATTAGTCGATGGCCAAGTAGTTTCTCTTATTTTCTATGGTAATAAATATATTCACAAATTGGGATTCTTGTCATTTATTAGATTCCATTAGAACCTACTGGTGGTTTTCTCTCCTTTTCTAGTATTTTTCATCATTGACTTCTATACAAAGGGTCTCTTTCACATGCTACTTGCATCTGGTATGCGCGAGAGATGCACATGGTTACTAGTTCATGCACATCCTATCCATCTGATTTATTCCAAATCATTCAGCCTAGCTATGTACCTCATGTTGGTTTATTGGGGATTCTTTAATTCCCTCCTTCCAACAGATTCCATTCCATCGACTTCAAATCATCAATTCTGGAATTGGGATCTAGAGTCGATTGAATACCTTGAGACTTGCAGTCATCAATGGCAAGTTCTCTTGTCATCGACAATTGGGAATAGATCAATGTCTCCTGATCGATGGATTCTTCAAGTTTTCAACCTCAACACCTATATTTACACTTGTTCAATGTACTCGCTACCTTGACACCCATTTTCATGATCGGTGGGTTGTCTCGTGTCTATTAACGGCATACCTCAATGACCGGTAATTAGACAATGTTTCATCATGTTTGACTCCAATACCTTTATTCACGTGATGGGACATGTACCATAATCAGTTTGCATAGAATACCTCTTACTATGGTGGAATTCTCATATATGCTACTATTTTGATCGTCACAAATCCTATGGGACTTCAGTTCTCATGATATGAGTAGTGTGTACTCCACTATGTACCAGATGCCTTCACTTAGTTTGGAGACCTGACTCCACTATATATTTTATGTGGTTGTGACCACTTATGAAATATGTCCATTATTATTATCCATGTTTGTTGTATGTATATGTACCTAGGACTACTATATATACTTCAGATCCACAGTCAAGTATTCAAAGTCAATATTGTAATATGCTAATGAGTGGTTAGTTCTTTTGGTTGGGCCTTCACTACTCTACTTTTGGGATTGATAATGTATTTCAACCATCGTGATTATCCCTATGACCTCACACATTAGAGGGAATATTCTATAGCATAATTTTTCACACCTTATTCATTATGCATTGATGTCCTACCATATCCCTCTGCAAACTCATTACATCCCCCTTTCTTAGTGTATCCCTAATGCTCAGTGGAAACCCTAAAAACACATTTTTGTTGATACATGCAAGTCACCAGCTATGCAGCCTATTTATACACATCTTTCTCCATTACATCCCACGTACATCGGATTTTGTGCTCCAAATGAAAAATATTTTGAGTTTTCCATGCCAATTCACAGTGGATCCTTGACCTTCCATATGCTAGAAAATGCTTTGATTTGACCCTCCATATCCAATTTGAGGTCTATATATTGAGCCATTGTGTACCATTGGAGGAGGAGAAACTTTGAGAGTAAGGAAACTATAGCAAAATGTTTCCCCATTGTTATTTTCTTGAGTATACATCCCTTGGTCCTTGTTGGATTGAACATTTTATGTTCATATCCCAATCTATCTTTATCTTGGGAGGGAGGAACCCAATTACTCCATATGCTCGTGGGATTTTCTTTGCATGGAGGATTGAAGTGGTGGAAGCCCAGTTGGAGGAACTTAATCTCTATGTTCTAATGAGTTACTGGCAAAGGTTTCCACTATGTAATTTTTTTATTTATATCAATAGAAATACTCTTTTCTCATCCAAACTCATGTGCAAATGTTTATGTTAATTTCCATGGGTATATTTTCTTTATACATGTTTAATGGGTTATGCTATATTAGATGTTAAATATTACATATCTATTATATGCTTCAATCTATTTATCATGTTGAGGACAAGTTGTAGGTGACAATCATTGGAACAAAATCTCAACAGTGGTCTTCTTCGAATGTCCGGTTGAGGTACGGGCTCTATCCTTTGTTGTTATAATTCTACATTTATACAGCATACTTGATAATAGATTTGATTCCTAGTGTGTTGTGGTCTACCCCAAGCCATAGGAATATTTTCTCCATAACATCAGCCATATAATTTAGGTCTCTTCTAATATGTGTAATGTTAAAATATAGAAAACTCGAAATAAGAGACCATGTTACATGTGTATAAATTTTTAGAAGTTTATTTGAGGGATTATATACTCATTTAAACATTATTACTATTAATTCAGAATCACCAAAAACAATAAGGTGACAACATCCAATATTAAATGCATTTTCAATTCCTAAAATCAAGACTTCATATTCTATAATGTTATTAGTACAAGGAAATTTCAGCCTATAATATAAATTGTGGATTTTTCCTATAGGTGAGTATAATATAATACCTGCACCGTTACCTTCATTTGAAGAGTCTCTATTAAAATGTATGTGCCAAATTATGTCTTCAAGTTTTGAGTAAGGTACTATGAGATCATTATCTTCAAGAAAGATAGAATAAACATTTAAATCTTCCTTAATGTAAGTGAAATGACGTTGTGGAAGTTTTTCAATGTAAGGATAAATTCATCCTTCTCTTAGTATAATGATATTTTTCCCATTGTTAGGGATTGACATGTGTCACCCATCTTGAGAAATATAACCATCAGTTAATTCTTTCCAATCTCTTCCAAGAATAATAGAAAATTTGTTGACTACCATATCAAATCTAGAATATTATGAGTAGTTTTAATATCTGTATCAACAAATACAAAGTCACATCATTAATTTCTCCTATAGTGGCTTTTTGTTGGCTTTTATAGGATAGTAATATTTTTGAAATTTATTTTGTACAAGACAGACCTAATTCTTCCATAATAATTTTAGGCATAACATTAGGTCCTGACCCACCATCAACCAAGCAACAATGAGTAATTTTATCATAAATTTTAACTCACACATAAAAGGGAGGATTTTTAACACTACTCCTAGCATTATATACATTTAATTTATATAATTGTGATTCTTCCTTGTTCTATTCCTTAGATAAAATAGATATGGTAGGATTTATTACTTCCATAAGACTTATAATATGATTTTGTTGTTTTGGGACGTTGACCATTTGAGTAAGGTAGCATCTATTTTAAGTGTAGCTAGTTGTCTCAAAATATTGTACTTGGATGAAGAAGGGGGTTTTTTATTAACTTGACTTTGAGTATTCATTATAATCTAAGGATCCAGTTGATAAGAGGATTTATTTTGGGAAACCAAGGTTTTGGGAGACCCTTCTTTACCTTTATTATTGTAAAGTTTATTCCTCGTCTCAACCAACATACAATCTTCTTTGAAGGTCTAATATAAATAAGCAACCATTTCATCGGGATTTTACCAAGTATTTTATCCCTAACCTTCCTTTTAACATCATAGGTTTCTTCATCATGATTTTCTTCACAAAAATTATGCCAAGCCCTAGAAAACAATTCCCTAGGTTAGAGATTATTTGTATTTCGGAAATCCCCTTTATTAGAAGTTTTAGTAGAAATATAAGTAGTATTTATTCATTTTATTTCAAAATCAATTATACAATAACTCATATCCTACACCAATTGTAAAACAATTGACATGTTATTTTTTCTGACGTAATCCTCATTTGGAAGCCCTATTCTAGCCAATTGTTCCTAAGTTATCAACATTTTTCTCTTCCTACCTTTGCTTATAATGACCAAGTAGAGTGTTCTAATAATGCATTAAAGTTACTTGATTGTGAGGCTTAATTAAATATAGAATTTGATTATATAATTTGGTGAAACATAAATTAAAAGACTCCATGGTCTCACCTCTATTGTAGACCAAATTATTGTATTTTTTGAGATTATCTACAAGAGTTTGAGGCTATTCATAAGTCAACTTAAACTAGTATGATAATTCATCCCAACTAGAGAAAAAAATTGGTGGTAAATAAAAAAAGTTAGTTGCATCCTTTCCTTCAAGAAAATTTACAAATAAACACATGCAAGTGTTAGCATAATTTTCTCCAATATTATGACATGCATTAGAAAATGCAATAAGATGTTCATTAACATATATAGTGCCATTTCCAAAAAGTTTAGGCAAATGATCTTAAATTAGGTAAAGGGGTTCTAGCTCGAGGAATATTAAGAGGAGAAGATACATGCCATGGGGTAGTATCTAAATCTTACTCAGATCTAAATAAACCAAACTGATTTATTACTTTTGTTGGATTAGTGCTTGATGTGACAGGATTATAATGATTGCACATACTTCCAATTAAAGATGAAGCTGAAGATTGAGATGGACAATAGAATCGCTACTACTTCCAAAAGAAATCATGTTAGGCTGGGTAAATGTGAAAAAAATTAATATATTTACTATAGAGGATGAAGAATCAAATATTGTTCTTCAAGGTTTAGATGGAAAATGTTGAATTGCCTCTTTCTTTCTCCCTATTTATGGAAAAAATTAAATCCAGGAGGTTTACATGCATTTCAGAAATATTGTTGTAGATTATTGGACATGGAAAACTAATGATAAATACAAGGGTTTTTGGCTTTCCTAGAATCCCTTTCTCATTGTTCTTCACGATCAATATCTTGACAGCTCACTTCCTAGGAATTTTCTGATTATTGATCAGTTTGAGCAATACCAAGCATAAAATCAAACAAGCATGAAGTAATGTCGGTTTGGTCTTGCATACCAACTCTAATATCAAGTTGAAAATTTCAAGGAAAGATTTTTGGTGCTTAAGTTTTGGACCTTATACTACAAGGCAAGCCAAATGATCAAAATTAGTTGAACTCAAACATAATCAGTTATGTTGCGCATTGAAGTAATAAAAATTGTGCACCAGTAACAGTGTGCAGTTTTGGGGGACCTTAGCCTATATAAGGCTCAATTTGTAAAGGGTTGGGATTCATTTGTTAGTTTTTGTTGAACTGGTTTTTAGTTCTCTATTATTTTGTTCAGTCTAGTGTCATGAATTGTAAGAAGATTTAAGATGTTGAGCAAAGTTTACAGTCTTGTTTTTTTGTAACCAGTTTTTCCATTGATATAAAGATGTTATTTTCGCTTATATGTTTTGCGCAATATGCGTATGATTGATGTTACGATGGATTT
Organism: Pseudotsuga menziesii; assembly: GCA_001517045.1. Lineage (NCBI taxonomy): Eukaryota > Viridiplantae > Streptophyta > Pinopsida > Pinales > Pinaceae > Pseudotsuga > Pseudotsuga menziesii. The sequence goes on along the minus strand of LPNX010829316.1, from coordinate 27,124 downwards.
CAACAATTAGATAAATGAATTATAGTAAAATAATAGAATTTCTTTATAAAATGTGTAAAGAAATTTTAGTATGATGAGTATCTAGAACCTAGTCCTTCTCCCTGTGGAAACTGAACCGAGGTGTTAGAACAATTACACTCACAAAAATTGCCAATTACACACAAAGGAGACTGAATATGGAGCAGAATACTAATCTGTATTGAATAAGTGTACAATAGCCAACCCTGTGAAGTCATAGGCTGCCACAATAAATAATTACATGAGATATTCAAATGCATAAGGATTCCATTCGAATTTGGTCAAAAGCAGGCTTACTAAATATAAGCAAATTCCCCATAGGTGCATAAAGCAATTTCTAAATCTGTCTAGGAGCTCACGAATTAGAAAAATAAATTAGGCAAGCTAATAGATGATGGAAGGACAACTCATACATGCTTTTCATAGGAGAAAAGAGTGGAGGATGATGAGGACAAAAAACAAGTTAACTTCACCTAGTTAAACTTTCCCAATTGCCTTAAAACTCAGAAAAAGCAGGCAATAAAGCAGAAAAAGCAGACATGCGCTAGGAAGGCCAGGAATAAAGCAGATTTGATTCCAAGTGGTTTCCCAAGATCTCCATGACTCAAATTTAGCAAGTTTGACCACTTTGGATGTGTGGAGGACAACTTGCATAAGGTGGAATATGGAAACTAGGCAAATAAGACAAAAATTGGATTGATTAATGTCTAAGGTAGCTAACTATGGGTTGATTATTCTAACACCCCCCCTTAAGCCTGACTTATGAGTAAAATATCAGAAAATTATAGGGCCTAGCAACAAGGCTTGGTCACCCTTTACATACTGCATGTCCATTTAACCAACGAAAGAGGCAAAAACCCAGTGGGAAAAATCCTCCCTTAAACATGGACAATAAAACAAAATTTGAAAATCTTGTCATCACTCATGCTTCACAGCATGATCAGCAATCCCCAACAGTGATTTGAGATTGCTGAATGTCTTCTCACAAAAAAATTTGGTGAATATATCTGCTACTTGTTCTGAAGATGAACATAAGAGTAGGTGAATGGTGCCATCATGCACAAGCTGTCTGATGGAGTGCATATGGATCTCTATGTGTTTGGTTCTCTGTCTCTGAACTGGATCATTGCAGATTCGAATGGTACTCTGATTATCACAATATATAGTAGTTGAGTATTCTGATTCAAAGCCACAATCACCAAGTTCGAAGCCACACTCACCAAGTAACCCCTGTAACCATAAACATTGAGTTGTTGCATTTACAACTCCTCTGTACTCTGCTTCTGTAGATGAGAGTGCAATGGCACTATGTTTCTTTATTGACGATCTGATTGGTCCTTCAGCAAGCATGAACACATATCATGATCTCAACTTTTGATCTTTTTTGTCACCTCCCCAATCACTGTCAGTAAACCCAATCAAATCAAGATCAGATTTATCTTTGTAGAAGATCCCATGGGTCCTTGTTCCCTGAACAAAGTTAAAGATCATTTTGGCTGATCTCCAATGGATCTCATGATGCTGATCCATGTAGCTTGAAGCTAAACTTACTGCATAAGAAATATCAGGTTGAGTATGTGTAAGATACAGCAAACATCCAATCAATTTCCTATACAGTGTATTGTTTACCATAGGTGAAGAATCAGCTTCTTCAAGCTTAACTCCTGAAAGGAAGGGAGTCTTGCTTGGCTTGCAATCCTTCATGTTGAATTTGTTCAGAAAATCCAAGGCATACTTGGACTGATGCACTTTGATTCCTTGTTTGGTTTGAGTAATCTTGAGCCCCAATAATTGGCTCAATAAGCCCAAATCAGTCATTGAGAATGCATGGTTCATTGCATCCTTCAAGGAAGCAATTTCATCCTTTGAGCTTCCTGTAATGAGAAGGTCATCAACATACAAAACAATGATCATTAATGAACCATGAATCAGCTTCAAATATACATTTGTATCTGACTTGCATCGAACAAAATTCAGTGATAGCAGAAAGCTATCAATCTTGGCATACCAAGCCCTGGGGGCTTGTTTAAGCCCATACAATGACTTCCTTAGCCTACACACAAGAGATGGATTAGTAGAAAATCCTTGAGGCTGATGCATGTAAATCTCTTCAGTGAGATCTCCATTTAGGAAAGCACACTTCACATCCATGTGATGTACCTCCCATTGCTTCGAAGCTGCAATGGCTAAAGCTAGCCTGATGGAGTCCATCTTTGCCACTAATGCAAAGGTCTCATTGTAGTCTATGCCATGTACTTGTGAGTAGCCCTTGGCTACCAATCTGGCCTTGTATTTCAAATTTGAACCATCAGTAGAAAATTTTGTTTTGTAAACCCACTTACACTGAACTAGCTTCCTGGGGAAGATCAACTAGCTCCCAAGTGTTGTTCTTCTGGAGTGAGCTGAACTCTTATTTCATGGTTGTTTCCCATCTTGGATCATTTTATGCATCTTCATATGTCTATGGGTCTGATTCAACCATCAGATAGCATTTCTCTGCAAACATAGGATCTTTCATGCATAGAGCACTCTCAAACTGAGATCTAGTCCTCCTAGGATCATTAGGATTTCCAGCTAGTTCTCCAGCTGCATGAATGGTATTTGCTGCCCATTTTGGTCTTGTAGGACTGTTAGAGTCTGTAATTAAATCATCATTATCAGAAATATCAGAATCATCAAGTTCAACTATCTCTTCACTTACATTCAATGGTTCTGGTGGTGAAGAGGATTCTCCAACTTCCACTGCTGCTAGGGGCTCTTCCTGGAACTAAACACTCCTTTCAATGAAGGATTTGTTTGTGCTCAAATTGATCAGATTGTACCCTTTTGAATCTTCAGAGTACCCAACAAATAGACACTCTTGGCTTTGGGGCTGCAAAGCCTTCCTCTTTTCTGTTGGAATTCTAGCCCAAGCCCTTGAGCCAAAAAATCATGAAATGGGTCACATTTGGCTTGTGACCGCTCCATGCTTCAAAAGGAGTCATACCATCAAGCTGTTTATGAGGCACCCTATTCTGGATATAGGCTGCACAGTTTATAGCTTCGGCCCAAAACTTTGGCGACAAAGTCTTAGCCTCCATCATGCATGTTGCCATCTCTTTCAGTGATCTGTTCTTCCTCTCAGCAACACCATTTTGCTATGGTGTGTAAGGGATGGAATTTTGCATCTGCACAATATTGAATGAACTCAGACTTGACATACTCACCACCATTTTCAGATCTGAGGACCTTGAGTTTCCTCCCAGACTGGTTTTCAACCAAAGCCTTAAAGACTTTGAAGAGGCCAAAAACTTCAGACTTGTGTTTCAGGAAGTAAACCTAGCAGTACCTGGAAAAGTCATCTATGAATGTCAATGCATATTTGGCCTGACTCATTGACATATGAGGAAATGGGCCAGCAACATCACTGTGGATCAACTCAAGAGGTGCAGAGGTTCTCTCATGACTAGCTTTCTCAAATTTATGCTCTGGGTGTTTTCCTAAGATGCAACCTTGACAGACTCCTTTGGAAAACTTAATCTTTGGTAACCCTATGACCATTTATTTTTCACTAAGATCAAAAAGATACTTATATTTAAGGTGGCCAAATATTTCATGCCAAAGCTTGCTTGCCTCATTAGCATGAATCAGAAGAGCAGAGGGGTTTGAGTAGGGTAGGAAGTGTGAGAACATGTATACCTTCGAAGTGTGATTTGCAACTCCTTTTGCAATGAATTTACCACTTGAGATCTCTGTGATCTCAACTTCATCAGGGGAGAATATGACCTTCTTTGGAGACCCTGTGTGGGTCATATGATACACTGATAAGAGGTTAGAGACAAGACCTGGAACATACAATACATTGCTGAACTTACCATGGTCAAGATCAATCCTCCCTTTGCCCAAAATTTCAGTGAGAGAGTCATCTCCCAGTACAATTGGTGGACCTTTCGACATGTCAAGTGAGGTGAATGCCTCCTTGGTCGAAACCATATGTCTTGAAGCTCCAGAATCAATGATGAAACTAGGTGAGCTTGATGTGCCAGCAACCAATGCATGAACTCTCTCTCTGTCTTCTGAATTTGATCCTCCTTCTCTCTTCTTTGAGCTGTCAGGAAGGGAGATGCCATTTTTCTCCAGGAGTTGGGTCAGCATGTCAATTCGCTTCTTCATGCAGGAGCTTTCAGGATGATTGCCCTTACTGCAGTATGTGCACTTGCTCATTTCACCTTTGTTCTTCTTCTTCTGGGGGTTCTTCTTGGAACCTTGAGGCTCCTCTGGAGACTTGTTCTTGTCTCTCTTTTGCTCAGGTGGATTCTTAGATTTCTTCTTGCCTTTTGAATCCACCCTCAAATCTCCAGCAACCAGAGCTTGGTCTTTGGAAGGTTTGATGGTGCCCATCATCACCAGTTTATCTTGTTCTTGTGTGAGAGATTCCATGAAATCTGCAAGGCTAGGCATTTTCCAGGCTTGAGCTGTCAACTTTGTGGCATAGAAGGTCTATACAAACACTGAATAGTCAAGGCCAAGCTTTAATATTATGGCCAAAACTAGTTGCTCATCCTTCTTTTCGATCCCACACTGTTTTAGCTGCAAAACAAGGGCTTTGAACTTGGAAAAATAGAGTTCCAGGGATTCAAAGCTATTTGGACTCAGGGAGATCAATTCATTTTCAATTTGATGTCCCCTCATCTCATCTGTCTTACCAAAAAGCTCAAAAATATTCTCCCATACTTCATTTGGTTATGTTAATCCATCAATATGGAAAAGGATCTCTCTGGATATGCTCAGACACAGGAGACCATAGGCCTCATCCCTCCTGTTGTGCCATTTAATTTTCTCTGCAGCTGCATTGGGCTCTGCGTTTTTTGCCATAGTCACTCTGTAGAGGTCTTTCACTCTCAACAGTATCTCCATCTCTGCTTTCCATTCAAATAATTTAAATGGAGTCAAGATGATCTTCTGAGATTGATCCATAGCTCAGAAATTGTCCCTTCAGTCAGTAGAATGCTCCCAGTCAATGATGTTGAACCTGCAATAACAAATTGGAAGGAGATAAATGGATCTACAAAGGCTCTGATACCATGTGGAAATTGAACCCAGGTGTTAGAACAATTACACTGACAAAAATTGCCAATTACACATGCAAATTACACACAAAGGAGATTGAATATGGAGCAGAACACTAATCTGTATTGAATAAGTGTACAATATCCAACCCTGTGAAGTCATAGGCTACCACAATAAATAATTACATGATATATTTGAATACATAAGGATGCCATTCGAATTTGGTCAAAAGCAGGCTTACTAAATCTAAGCAAATCCCCCATAGGTGCATAAAGCAGTTTCCAAATCTGTCTAGGAGCTCACGAATTGGAAAAATCAATTAGGCAAGATAATAGATGATGGAAGGAAAACTCATACATGCTTTTCATAGGAGAAAAGAGTGGAGGATGTGGAGGACAAAAAACAAGTTAACTTCACCTAGTCAAACTTTCCCAATTGCCTTAAAACTCGGAAAAAGCAGGCAATAAAGCAGAAAAAACAGACATGTGCTAGGAAGGCCAGGAATAAAGCATATTTGATTCCAAGTGGTTTCCTAAGTGCTCCATGACTCAAATTTAGCAAGTTTGACCACTTTGGATGTGTGGAGGACAACTTGCATAAGGTGGAATATGGAAACTAGGCAAATAAGACAAAAATTGGATTAATTAATGTCTAAGGTAGCTAACTATGGGTTGATTATTCTAACACTCCCTGCACTAACCTGATTCAGGTTTTTGTGTAATTTCCTATGTGCATATCGGATAAGACCTTACTCTGTCGATAGAGTATTAAAAAATCCAGTAACTATGTGGTTTTTTTTTGTCATATAAGTTGAACCCTAAGTATAAAATACTGCATCCAACAATGGTTCTATTGTCAGGACCTAATAGGAATTGTGTAGGGGGGTTTAAGATATGAGGTGGAAACCTTCAAAATTTGAGATCAAAGAACGGCTAAAGAGAAAGGAGGATGAATTCATGCAAGAAAATACTATAGGTCTATGAATTTCAACTCAAATATATAAAGAAAGGTACATTTACTCATATCTATATGAAATTTTATTTTGCAAGCTTCCTATTTTGATTTGGGAATTCACTAAGAGGAAATCCAAGATAAATACTACCTAGAGAACATGTGTGCCAGTAGTACGGACTAAAGAAAAGATAAAAGAGCTATGAAATCTTGACAATGCTTGGTCTAAAGCTATTGATTTCTAGTTCTTGTGCATGAAATAGGGATATAATATAGAATTTTCTATAGGATGAGATGAATTGCAAATCCATGCAGAATAAAAGTTTGAAGTAGGACTTAAAAAGACATTCTTGGAACAGATTCCATTGTGGTTGAAGATGGTGTTTGTAGAGAAGGGGCAAATGGAAATTAATGATGATAGTATGGTAGTGTAATCCCTATGCTATGGGGGTAGGGTATGAAGAATGTGGAGAGTATTTAGGCACAATAATGGATTCAAGCGTGCAATGAATTCAAAGGGGAAAAATACATGAAAGAAGTAATGAGATAAAACAAGCAGTCAAAAGAAAGAAAGAAGAAAAGTATTCAATCGGAGAGGATAGCATAGATCATAGAGAAAAGAATAATGCCAAAGATGGGACTGTGTGACATGGGCATGCAGCATGATCCTCTGTTCCAGAATGGTGTGCAGATTTTGGGAAAGAAGAGTGATCGAGGGATGAGAGACCTCTCAAGAGGCGCAAAATGGAATAAACTGAGAGCTCTGATGAGAATTGTGATATCATCCCCCTGAGGCTAAACAAAATAAAGAGTCAAGAAGATGTGTAAGAAAATGAAGTGCAAGTAATGAAGGAACTTGCATAATTGAAAAGGAGGCTATGTAGCCATATTCAATCTCCCCTAGAAACGATATTGACAAAAGATGCATGCAAAGGTATGACCCTCGCTTCATCACTACTCCCTAGTGCACTTTGTCTAATCAAGAAGACATGTTAGCTAGTGAGTTTGTGTAAGAAGCAAGACTTCCTGAAGTATAAGTTAGAATCATAAAATCTAGTCCTACCCTACAAAGTACTCTAGCTACCAAGAATCAAAGAAGTAGTAATAATACATTAGTTTCAAATAAAATAAGCAATGTGCCTACATGTGGAAGTATGGAAACCACATAAAATACCACACTGATATTACCTTCCTTTCATGGGACAACAAAATATGATGCATAACAGCATTGGTTCAACTGTCAGGTGATATGGGTTGTGAAGGATATCACACACAAGGAATCCAATATCGCATAGCTAGAGACCATGTTCAGAGATATAACACTAACTTGGTACATGAAGTATAACACCACTATCATCGTAGGCTAGACCTAATCATTGCACACAATCAAACTGGAACTTATGAAGGAATTTCATAAGATGAAATCTGAGTCTTAGTGCATTACTGAGATCAACGAGATCAAGCAATGAGTTGGAGACTCAGTATGGGACTACGACCAGCGATTCAATATTTTGTTAGACCGATTAATCTTTCAGATCCTAGATGTACCACACTAGGAATGGTTTATTGTGGGTATGATGCTGCACATAAGAGTTCCATTGATGAAACAAAAAGTGGGTAATCATTTGGATGCCCTCAAGATCACAATCAAATTGGAAGCAACTCTAGGAGGTGAAGCATCACTAGGAATGGTAGAGGTTCATAAAAAACTTGTTAAGTTGATTGTACCATGTATACTAGTAAGGTAGTCAAATAACATGTGTGGTGCATTTTCTGTAGAATATAATGCCATCGCAAGAACTAGTTCCTGACATGGCATAATAATTTCGGTACTAGAGCACCGACTCCTTTTCCTGTAGCACCTAAGTCAGAATGGGGTGATATTTTTCATGTATGGGTACACTCACCTCCCAATTTTCCAATGTTGCGGAAGTATCTAAGTTCTACGCAAGCACCATTCTACGACTTCTGCAAGTCAGTTGAACGTGATTTAAATAACTATTGTTCCCTATAATTGATGAAGGATAATACAGCAGATGCCTAACGGGTTCAAAGAATTGAAGAAAGTAAGGCACCTGACCCAGGACGACAGCATGGAAAAACGTGTAGTAGGTTTCAAGGATGTGGAAGAGGATATGGTGGAAATGGAAGACAAGTAATGTGTTTCAATTATGGTGACCCGAGACACTTCGAAATATTCTTTACTAAGCCACGCACACTATGTGCATACTTTCATAGTGCAGAACATGCAAAATAATACTACCCAGACCTGTTGAAGAAATGGGAATACAAAATAGGTCCATGTTATATGGTGATTGTTAAACCAAGGGCTGATAACAACATAAAGGATCTACCACAAGTGAATATAGTGAAACGAGGGAACGTGGAAAATATATGAAGCTCTAGCTAGAGAATACAGCACAACCATGTCAACCGAGACAAAGATAAATAAATTTGTGCATCCCCCACCTAAGTTTCAAGCAAATGACCAGCTATAGATCTTGCACAAGGCACAAAGAGCAGTCAAAGAGGCATCCCAGCGAGAGGAATCCCTATGCCATGACAAGCTACATAGAGAAGATTGATTGCATACATTGCGTGAAGAAGAAGATCACAAAATCAGAGTATGGGAAGAAGAACTATTGCATAGCATGTGTGATGAAGAATTAAAGTGGACATACAACACCAAGCTATAAATTGAAAAAAAGAATAGTCCAAAAAACTATACAAAATTCATCATGAGGACCCAATAAGTACCTTTCTGTAGACTTGTGTCAATATATTAAATGATCCTCATGTTGTGAATAAAGTAACAAACATGTTTTCCCAGTTACTAATATCTATTGAAGTCGAAGAACCTATATATGTGCCACTTCCCAAAATGAATGTGTCATAACAAACTACCGCCCCCGAAATGTATCCTAAATAATGAATGGATTAGAAGTTAACTAAAATGTAATTAGCATAGTTAATCACTTAAGGGAATTCCATCGAAAATCTTTTCATGCGAACCCATGTGAGGTAAACTAGTGTGGTTAACGATTTTGCATGGATAACGATGTGCGGTTAGGTAAAAAATTTGAATTTTTCATGCACGGATTTTACCCAGAACCTCCATCAGCGGATTTTTTCACCCATTTCGATTTTACCCAGAACCTCTGATCAAACTAGGCCGTCTACCATGCTTGACCTCACTCACAAGCCCTGCAAGATAACCCTGTGAACAAACTAGGTCCCTTATTGAGAAAAACTAGCAATATAACCTTGTGAACCATAGGTTGGTGGATCCCCTACATAAAAAAGAATCACTGATCAAATTAGATCAGACGTGATTCCAGATCAAACCAATTCGGATTGCATGGAAAATTTCTGAATAGAGGGTATAATTTTTTTTTTTTCAAATATGGTTGTATTTCTGTTTGGGATTTGTTTAATGAATGTAATTGCTGAAAATCCATTTTTTTCATTTATATATTTTTATAAGGCTTGTATCACTTTTTTTTTAATTTCTATTGTACAATTTCATATCACATGGGATTCGATTCTAGATCAAACCAAATCAGATTGCATCGAAATTTTCTAACCAAAGACAATGTATGATGGTGCAGGATAAGTTTGTCACTATCATTTGTATTTCTATTTGAGATTCTTCATTTTTATATTTTTATAAGGTTTGTGACATTCCTTTTCTAATTTCCATTGTACATTTTTTTTCTAACCAATCTAGCTATAACAGTTATTTACCAAATACTGTATCTGCACAGTAATCAATTTTACCCCTAGTTTTTTTATGCAGAAATCTTATAGGACTCGGAAGATTTTTTTGTGTATGCAACGCCATAACCCTGGTTGCAAGGAGAAAATAAATTAATGGTTCTTACCAAAGTTTAGTGCAGTATTTATATTGTGCCTATAGAGCTAGATTGTTTTTTTCACTGTTTATTTCCAATTCAGAGATCCCTTGTGTAACCTGTGTGTCTCCTTTGGGCATCTTGTCATGATTGTAGATTATAAATTTTCATAAATTTAATCATGTTCAGTACAAACCCTAATCCATTGCCACATAAAGAACGAAATTCATTGCCTCTGGAAGTTGTGGAAGAAGCATTCAAAATACTTGGAGAAGAGGATGCTATACGAGAAAAACAACGACAAATGAAGCAACAATTATCTAAACAACGAAGGAAGTCATGACAATTATGTAAAATTGTTAAAAATGATTGTTGGAGTGATGATGAAATAGATTCCAGCAGTAATGATGCTCAGGCCCAGCTTAACAATATGCAAGTACCTTATCAACTCTGTTGCACTCATCTATGCAGTGTGTTAGGGGAAAAGCTCCAAACTTCGATATTGTTGCCCTTCTTAAAGAAGAAAGTGGTTTAGAAGAGATCACTCTCTGCAAATATATTGATGAGTCCCATACAGGAAATGTATAGTTGAAAAACTTGGATGCTTGTGAGAATGATCCAATTATTTACACTATTGGTACTAGTGGCACATGGACATGTAGTATAGATGATGTTTTTCCCGTTCTAAAGGTGTATGCAGATGATAGTGGCAAACTTATGTTGCACCATCCTTCATTATCTGAAATAAAATCACAGTTATCTTCAAGGTCATATGAATATCATTCCACTGCAGTAATCAAGCGAGGGTTTTACATGGGATCTAGGTCAGATGTGACTCCCTTATTGGGAGATGATCGTTTTATCAAGATTGGAAGAAAGAAATTCATTCAAATGGATGGGATTCTGGTGCACAGCACGAGTCCATTTGATTTGACCATAAATGCAGGCATGTATGTCCTTATCTATTATGAAAATTTGCCTAGTATCTCCGAAGAAGAGTCATTGAAAATTCAATACCATGTGGAAGTGTTGAATTGTTTAGTAGATGTTTCTACTAGTGGAACATTCTGTCAGGTAATAATTTTTGAATGTGAGTTGGATGTTATTGGTAGAGGCCACCATATTCCCCAAGGTGTGAATTTACATCCACATGAGGTGTTCTATACAAAACAAGGTTTATTGATATCAACTGAAATCATTGATGGTGAGTATACATGTATCTTTTAATTCATATTTTTTCAGTTTATATCACAATTTTTTTTCACCCAAAAAAAACCCAGTTTCTTGCCATTCATGTTTATGAATCAAAGAAAAATTACAGAAAACATAAGGTGCATAAGCTCCAAATAAAACTACCAGCTAGACTCTGTAGAGACTCTTTGTAACAATCATTATTTGTATGTTCTACTGGATAAAACAGATTCCAAATCAAATCATTAGTACATATTCATCACTATGCCTTATTGACTGAGACAAAAAGAATATTAAAAGTTGGAAATGTACTAAACTGGGTAGAGTGCACATATGTAAAAGTCCTTAGATAGTATCTAATGCACAAATGACTATATACTAATTACAATGGATAGAACCTTATCCACTAATGTGGAATCCAAAAAGTCTTCAAAATAAAGTGTACCCTCTTTCAGAACAATAGTTTTCTTTGATAGAAAATCTGCATGTGTGTTGAATTCCTTGTGAATATGAAAAAAAGATAAATACTGAAAATTACTCCCAACATTTGTTAATCTTTGTTTCCACTGTTCCGGATTTGTAACCTGTAACATTGATTTCCCTGCCAACTAGTTGATGATGCATTTTGAATCTCCACAAACCTGAAGTAATGTGATCCTTTTAAAGTTAGCAAAGAATAGTAAATCCTAGCTGGCTATCAGTTCAACTCTAGTGTTTGATCCTCTACCACAACCTAACCAAACAAGAAAAAACAGATTGCCTAGGAATGTGATATAAATACCTCCCCCACATTCACCCAGTTGTGCAACTAATGTTATCTTTATAGTAACTAATGTTATTTTTATTTTTATTGCATGCATTGTTGATGTTTTCTTTACTGTGAGATCTATCAAAAGGTGGGGCAAGAGCACTCGAAAGGGAGAATTTTTTTTTGTCATTTTATTGCTATGAAAGATGATAAGCACACCACTTTCCAACTTCTTGCAACAAAGGGTGATGATGAAGTTGTGACTGCCAGATTAGCTGCCTCTACAGAATATGGAACTCACAATGCATTACCATCATGTATTGGAGTCCTGCGGCCACATCAAATCCATTGTCACAATATCCATCTTCTTTCCTACAAATTTTTCAACCACATAAGGTCTCGTAACATGATACATAGTGAATATTTTGTGGAAATTCCTTGTTCAGATGAAAGTTTCATGGTTACTTTTGAGCTTATTACAATGCATGTCATACCTCATGGGATTGTGAAGAAAAACAATTCACTAGAGTTCACCATTGAAGGCTATGTGAATCTCAAGGAGGTTGTTTTCTATACATGATCAACCTTTCCTAATAGATATCACCTATCTTCAGGCTCAAGAAATGATAGTCAACCTATTGGAAAATGGAGAGTGGGACCAACATTTAGATCTCAGTATTTGCTTAATAGCCTACAGCCTCGTGTGCAGGTGCACTTTTCATGGGATTCACACCAATGGGATCTTGTCCATCATTGTTATGGATTGGGGATGAGGACTGGTGCAACCCATTCAGAGATGTAAACATTATACCTATCATAAATATGGTGAATTCTGTATGAGAGATCTGTCGTGTAATATCTATGGTGAAATGTTTGAACTTTGTAATTTGAATTTTTTATAAGTAAATATAAATATGAATCTGGGTAAATCCAAATAGTCTTCTTTGTGTGCTTGCTGAGATTGTTAATGATTCAGTCTTGACTGTGCACTCTGATTTTGTAGCCTTGTAGTATTATCTGTTGATCCTACAGGGCTGCATCACATGACATATTGATGTTGGGTTATCAATGGCTTTTTTTTTCCAAGGAAAAAATCTTTATCTTTGATATTTCAAAGTTTGAAATCAAAATATACATTTTTTAGCCTATGGGATCTTGAAAAGATACATATGTTCTGTCTTCAAACTATCCTAATAGCTATTTATCCTAGTCTTCCATAATCAACAAAATACTTGGTGAATTCTGTATGACAGATCTATGGTGTAACATGTATGGTGAAATATATATTTTTTTCGCAGGAAAAAAATCATACTTTTCATTTCATAGCAGAAATATCATACTTTCTATATCATCCTTTCATTTACTGCCTTAGTAAAGATTATCTTTTTCAATAACTGATAGATAACATTTAGCCTATTTACCATTTTGGCTTCCAAGCCTAAATATGTCAACACAGATCACTTACCAAAGTATACATAATCAACCATTTAGTTGCAGAGTAGGCTACTGAAAGAGGTTTTTGTCAAAAATGAGTATGCATTCCTAGCTTGCATTTTACACCAAGTGTCCATAAAAGTAAAAAAAGGTTAAAATTGCACCTTTCATAGATCAACTATGAGAATACGAGGTTAGGTTATATAAAATTAACACAAGGATAGTCTTCTCAATATATCTAGCCATCCAATTTCCAAAACCATTTACTCTAAACATTTAATAGGAGGGTTTGGCTTGCATTTTTATTAATCTAGGTGGATATTTCATAAATACAAGACAACCATGTAGTGTTTATGCACAACATGCACTTTATGAACCCAAATTGAAAAAATAAATGTATAATAATGTGGAAAATAGTAAAATATACCATTTCCAACTAGAATCACTAAAAAATACCCAATACTTAGGGCTAGGCGGGCATTTCTCTGATCTGGGTAAAACTGGGTTGAAAACAAAAAAGTTGTCATTTTGTCAATTTAACTCTAGACAAATGAAACATAATTTTAAAGAAATGAAAGAGTTTTTTGTCAAAAATATATCTATCTTCAACCCCATGGTGTTAGTTTCAACGGATGACAATTGTACAGACTGTGGCATGCATTTTCCTAAGCCCATTTTTGAATATTTACACACTGTTTTTTACGTAACAACTTAGAATTTCAGTCATTAATTTTGAATTTGTCCAAGGTACTTGCAATTTTGGTCATTCATGTTCAATTTAACTTATATGCATTCCTAGCTTGCATTTTTATGCTTATGGCTTTCATTTTACACCAAGTGTCCATAACAGTAAAAAAGGTTAAAACTGCACATTTGATAGGTCGATTGTGAGCATACGAGGTTAGGTTATATAAAATTAACACAAGGATAGTCTTCTCAATATATCTAGCCATCCAATTTCCAAAACCATTTACTATAAACATTTGATAGGAGGGTTTGGCTTGCACTTTTATTAATGTAGGTGGATATTTCATAAATACAAGACAGCCATGTAGTGTGTTTGCACAACAGGCACTTTCTGAACCCAAATTGAAAAAAAATGTATAACAATGTGGAAAATAGTAAAACATACCATTTCCAACTAAAATCACTCAAAAATACCCAATACTTAGGGCTGGGTGGGCATTTCTCTGATCTGGGTAAAACTGGGTTGTAGACACAAAAGTTGTCATTTTGTCAATTAAACTTTAGACAAATGAAACATAATTTTAAAAAAAATGAAAGAGGCTTTTGTCAAAAATATATCTATATTCAACCCCGTGGTGTTAGTTTCAACTGATGACAATTGTACGGACTATGGCGTGCATTTTCCTAAGCCCATTTTTGAATATTTACACACTATTTTTTACGTAACAACTTAGAATTTCAGTCATTAATTTTGAATTTGTCCAAGATACTTGAAATTTTAGTCATTCGTGTTCAATTTAACTACTATTCATTCCTAGCTTTCATTTTTATGCTTATGGCTTGCATTTTACACCAAGTGTCATAACAGTAAAAAAAGGTTAAAATTGCACCTTTCATAGGTCGACTGTGAGCATACGAGGTTAGGTTATATAAAATTAACACACGGATAGTCTTCTCAATATATTAGGCATCCAATTTCCAAAACCATTTACTATAAACATTTAATAGGAGGGTTTGTCTTGCATTTTTATTAATGTAGGTGGATATTTCATAAATACAAGACAGCCATGTAGTATTTTTGCACAACAAACACTTTCTGAACCCAAATTGAAAAAATAAATGTATAATAAAGTGGAAAATAGTAAAATATACCATTTCCACTAAAATCACTCAAAACTACCCAATCCTTAGGGTTGGGCAGGCATTTCTCCAATCTGGGTAAAACTGGGTTGAAAACACAAAAGTTGTCATTTTGTCAATTTAACTCTGGACAAATGAAACATAATTTTAAAAAACTGAAAGAGGCTTTTGTCAAAAATGTATCTATCTTCAACCCCATGGTGTTAGTTTCAACTTATGACAATTGTACAGACTGTGGTGTGAATTTTCCTTAGCCCATTTTTGAATATTTACACACTATTTTTTACGTAACAACTTAGAATTTCAGTCATTAATTTTGAATTTGTCCAAGATACTTGGAATTTTAGTCATTCGTGTTCAATTTAACTGCTATGCATTCATAGCTTGAATTTTTATGCTTATGGATTGCATTTTACACCAAGTGTCCATAACAATAAAAAAAGGGTTAAAATTGCACCTTTCATAGGTCGACTATGAGCATACGAGCTTAGTTTATATAAAATTAACACAAGGATAGTCTTCTCAATATACCTAGCTATCCAATTTCCAAAACCATTTACTATAAACATTTAATAGGAGGGTTTGGCTTGCATTTTTATTAATGTAGGTGGATATTTCATAAATACAAGATAGCCATGTAGTGTTTAAGGACAACATGCACTTTATGAACCCAAATTGAAAAAATAAATGCATAATAATGTGGAAAATAGTAAAACATACCATTTCCAACTAAAATCACTCAAAAATACCCAATACTTAGGGCTGGGCGGGAATTTTTCTGATGTGGGTAAAACTGGGTTGAAAACACAAAAATTGTCATTTTGTCAATTTAACTCTAAACAAATGAAACATAATTTTAAAAACTGAAAGAGGTTTTTGTCAAAAATATATCTATCTTCAACTCCATGGTGTTATTTTCAACTTATGACAATTGTACGAACTGTGGCGTGCATTTTCCTAAGCCCAGTTTTGAATATTTATACACTATTTTTTACGTAACAACTTAGAATTTCAGTCATTAATTTTGAATTTGTCCAAGCTACTTGAAATTTTAGTCATTCCTGTTCAATTTGACTGCTATGCATTCCTAACTTGCATTTTTATGCGTATGGCTTGCATTTTACACCACGTGTCCATAACAATAAAAAAAGGGTTAAAATTGCACCTTTCATAGGTAGACTATGAGCATACGAGGTTAGGTTATATAAAATTAACACAAGGATAGTATTCTAAATATATCTATCCATCCAATTTCCAAAACCATTTACTATAGACATTTAATAGGAGGGTTTGGCTTGCATTTTTATTAATGTAGGTGGATATTTCATAAATACAAGATAGCCATGTAGTGTTTTTGCACAACGAGAATTTTCTGAACCCAGATTGAAAAAATAAATGTATAATAATGTGGAAAATAGTAAAACATACCATTTCCAACTAAAATAACTCAAAAATACCCAATACTTAGGGCTGTGCGGGCATTTTTTTGATGTGGGTAAAACTGGGTTGAAAACACAAAAGTTGTCATTTTGTCAACTTAACTCTAGACAAATGAAACATAATTTTAAAAACTAAAAGAGACTTTTGTCAAAAATATATCTATATTCAACTCCATGGTGTTATTTTCAACTTATGTCAATTGTACGGACTGTGGCATGCATTTTCCTAAGCCCAGTTTTGAATATTTACACACTGTTTTTTACGTAACAACTTAGAATTTCAGTCATTAATTTTGAATTTGTCCAAGATACTTGAAAGTTTAGTTATTCATGTTCAATTTGACTTCTATGCATTCTTAGCTTGCATTTTTATGCTTATGGCTTGCATTTTACAGCAAGTGTCCTTAACAGTAAAAAAAGGTTAAAATTGCACCTTTCATAGGTCGACTGTGAGCATATGAGGTTAGGTTATATAAAATTAACACAAGGATAGTCTTCTCAATATATCTAGCCATACAATTTCCAAAACCATTTACTATAAACATTTAATAGGAGGGTTTGGCTTGCATTTTTGTTAATGTAGGTGGATATTTCATAAATACAAGACAACCATGTAGTGTTTTTTCACAACTTTCTGAACCCAAATTGAAAAAGTAAATGTATAATAATGTGTAAAATAGTAAAACATACCATTTCCAACTAAAATCACTCAAAAATACCCAATACTTAGGGCTAGGTGGGCATTTTTCTGATCTGGGTAAAACTGGGTTGAAAACACAAAAGTTGTCATTTTGTCAATTGAACTCTCGACAAATGAAACATAAGTTTAAAAAACGGAAAGGATTTTGTCAAAAATATATCTATATTCAACCCCATGGTGTTAGTTTCAACTTATGACAATTGTACGAACTGTGGCGTGCATTTTCCTAAGCCCATTTCTGAATATTTACACACTGTTTTTTACGAAACTTAGAATTTCAGTCTTTTTTTTAATTTGGCCTAGATACTTGGAATTTTAGTCATTCATGTTCAATTTAACTGCTATGCATTCCTAGCTTGCATTTTTATGCTTATGGCTTGCATTTTACACCAAGTGTCCATAACACTCAAGAAAGGTTAAAATTGCACCTTTCATAGGTCGATTGTGAGCATACAAGGTTAGATTATATAAAATTAACACAAGGATAGTCTTATCAATATATCTAGCCATCCAATTTCCAAAATCATTTACTATAAACATTTAATAGGAGGGTTTGGTTTGAGAGTACATCAAAACATGTAGAGAAGAATATTAATCTATTATTATATTACTCACTCTATTACTCTATTTTTTCTAGAATAGTTAGAATGCCAAATTTTTACTCGATTATTTACTCTTACTTTCTTATTTTCAATAAGTATACTTAACATGCTAGAAAGTTAACTATATTGAAATTGAAAATGTAAGTTGTGTATAGTTGACTTGAAACACATTTGTAATTTTTATTATAGTTTGGAAAAGTCAGAACACATTTGTAATTTTTATTATAGTTTGGAAAAGTCAGAACACATGTGTAACTTTTATTATAGTTTGGAAACGTGAGAACACATTTGTAATTTTTATTTTAGTTTGGAAAAGTCAGTGTGCTGGTATCATGTGCATGCATCGGCATGCATCCTGTGCGTGCATTCCCGTGCATGTAGCCCCTTCTTCCTTTCTGAGGGTGCCATCATCCTGCAAAATGGAAACAGCAGCCTCATCTTCCATGCCATCAACTGAAATAGGGGGTTCTGAAGTTGTTGAGAGGTTCACTGTCAGAAAATTCGGAGAGAGAGCTGAGGCATGGAGTGACAGAACCAACTAGCCAGAAGGTATGCTAAATTTCTTGGTCAAAGCAGGATGTATCATTTTCTTTTCGGACAGTTCAATTTCAACAATGAAGAGATAGATAATGTCATTTCTAGTTATGATGATGAGTCCAAGGAATTGACTTTTTTTGGGAGGAGGGCTTGTCTGGACCCTGATTTGTTGTCAAGTGCGACGAAAATTCCACGAAGGGGGGGAGTAATGTTGACCACCAAGATAACCCTCAAAGTAGAAAAGGGTGAGATGGCAAACAAAATATGTGGAAAAATGGTTAAGGTTGTCCAGAATGGTTTAAACATGCAAGATGTTCCACCAGGACTGTACAAAACCTTAATTCAAATTACACTTAGGACAATTATGAATCACCACAAGCAATATATTTCAGGTGATGGTATGAATTCGGTGATTCATTGGGTTGAAGACTTGGCAATAGATGTCCCTCATCTATTGGTAAAAAAATTGCATTTTGCACTGCAGGAGAGCAAAATGAAGAGAATAAAGTTCAATTACCCTGGTACACTACAAAACATTATTGACTTATATTGACCCAACACTGTAGAAGGAAGCATATTTAAAAATACATACATTAAGAGGTCGAAACTGGACAAAATTAACCAAGAATTTCCTCAACAATCTCCAAAGGACAATGCACAAGTCCCTGAAGAGCCTTTTGAGTACTATATGGAAGGTATGGGAAGTGACCCTAAAGAATTTGATGTTGTCTCAATTCTGATCGGATTACATGAAGGCATAGAAATAAATGTAAACGAGATGTATGATGTTGAGTTTAATGAACAGGAGGAGCATAGTGATTATGATCTTTATGCTCGTGCAGAAATGCCACTTGTTATATATACACCTCCACAGTTGGGAGTTGAGAAAATTTCCTCTCCAAAATATTTTTTGATGGTAAAACTGTTTTAAAGCTACTCTTCAATAAAATGTTGAATTTCAAAGAAGAAGCTGAATTTCATAGAAAAAACTTTTCTTATTGGTATCTTACCGCAGTACAGAGCGTAGAACTCTGTAGGATTAAGCATATGCAAATTCAGGACCTCTTAAAGGTAGGCGCTACTTTTTAATGCTATTTTTCAAAAAGAAACAGTTGCCAAATTCCTTTTTTTGAAGCCTTGTTAAAATTTTCACTATTTACAGGTAATTGCAAGGTTAGAAACAGAACACGTGGATGCTATGGAATCTTCTATTAAAAATTTACAAATGTTGGAGCTCTTTAAGGTAGGAGGAATTTTTCAATGCTATTTTTCAATGTTTTTTTCCAACAAAAAAAGTTGCCAAATTCTGTTTTTTGAAGCCTCCTAAAAATTTTCCTTGTTTACAGGAAATTGCAAGATTACAAGAATCCCTAGTGAAGATTGTGGACAGTTCGAGAAGGACAATAGCAGAAAAGTACTATGTTCTTCAATCTTTGAATAAGGAACTAGAGAAAATTCAGGATGAATTTAGAAAGGAAAATGAGAAATGCAGAGAAGAATATATGGTTGTTCGGAAGAAAGATGAAGAACCCATAAAGAGACTGGAAGATGAGCTGAAACATCGACTGGAGGTTTTGGACATTCCCCCTCTAAGGACTGTTATCGGCCAGGAAGCAATACTTACCACTGAAGTCAATAAGTTAAACAGAATAATTGGAATAATGAAGGTTGACTTTCAAAACAACCTTGTTGAAGACTAAAATAAACATCAACTTGAGATAAATGAATATAGAAAAAAAGAGGAAAACATGAAAAACATAATTGCTAAGAAAGATGAAGATTTGAAAGGAAAAATAATTGAACTTGAAAAGATTACTGCAGAACTACAGACTGGAGGAGTTGAAAATTTGAAAGAATCTGAAATTGGTAAGGGACAGAGTAGGCATCTGATTTCTAGTCAAATTTATGACATGTCAGCACACCAACAGGCTTTAATAAGGTATGAGAGTTACCTGCAAAACAGAGAGAATGTACTAGACGTAGCTTTTAATGCAATATAAGCTCATGCAAAATTCAAAAAGGGGTTACAAAGCTATTGTTCCTTCTTAAGAATTCGAGAGAAGTCCTTGATGGATGCTAGTGCAACAATGAATATTGGAGTTGATCTCTCTGCATGGTCAATCATAAAAGAAACATTGACAAACAAGCTAGCTAAAAGGGATGATGATATTAAAGAGCTCAGATTGAAAATATTGGAGGATAGAGAATCACAACATTTGGGATGTAAGTCTAAGATAGAAGATCTGAAATCCCAAATTGTCACTCTGCAGAAGAAAAACATGCTTCAACGAGTATCAATTGTGTATACTCCAAATAATACAGAATTGAGGGCAAAAGAGTTGGAGACAAAGACAGAGCATCTCAGGAAAAAATTGACCCAAGTTTAGTCTGAGTTGAAACATGCAAATGATCGTCTTCAGCAAAAGGAAAAGGAACATGAAGAGAAAAATAAGAAGAATGTGGAATTGATGAAGAAGTACATCCAAGATATAGATAGATTGAGAGAAATTTTGCACAAATGTGCAACAAAAGTGAAAGAATTAGAACGAAAATCAGAACATGCACCTACTGCAGCTTCTGAAGAACCAGAAGCTTCTAGACAAGGCAAGAGACTAGAATGTACAAATTTATCTTCTCTAGAAAAGGAGGACTTGCAACCTAAACCTCCCAAGCAGCCTAGAACTATGGAATAATATTATTTATATACGTTGTGTATGTAAATACATTTCAAGTTTTAATACATAAATTTATATGTGTCTCTGTGTGTATTCCTTGGCAATGTATATGTTTTTGATGCATTTAAGGTGAACGGTGATTTTGAATTTAACTTTTCAATAAGTGTACATAGCAGGCCAGAAAGTTAACAATATAAAAATTGAAAACTTAACTTGTGTACTGTAGGCATATATATTTGAATTTGTAAGAAATTAAAACAGTGACAGTGACTAGTGGATATAATATGTCAATAGATTTGGTGACATAGGTAGATCCTAGTTGTTTGCTTGGCACTGTTGATATTATAGGGATATTATGGGGATGATGGATTGAGAACTTTCAAGTTCTTTATGAGAATTTTGATGCTATGTATTGTTGTATTTATGTAAGTTTCTTTATCTAATGAAACTGAAATTCCAATTCTGGAACAATGCCATACAATTCTACTCATGCAACCAAATTTCAACGAATAACCCAAAGTTGTAATGCCTATCGAACTGGCCTAAAAAATACAGAAAATTACAAAATATAAGCAAACACAGAAAACAACTGTAATTTTATTACTAAAAACAAAAATTAAATATTTAATATGCCTTCCATCATTTGTTACATTTCCAAATTTTGGGAACATAAATGTTAGCACAATAGAATAAATTTTCAATACGGAAAGATCACTAGAAATGCTTATTGCAACATAAGTTTATTTCACAATTTTCCATACAATGTTGTATTTCGATCATCTAGGACTTTTTTCTTTTTGGCTTGTCTCACACTTCTTATAATGACATTAGTTTTTTAGGATTCCCAGCATCCATATTTTGGATATCAACTACTGCCCCTTGAATTTCTTGTTTTTCACCACTCTACCCTGTACCATTTACTGAGGATGGAAAACCATTTTTATTGTGAGTCAGGATGGAACACCATTTTTATTGTGAGTCATAGCCTCCATCATTGGCATATCAATAGCAGACGCTCCATACACTTCTTGTAATTCATTGATTTTCTCTGCTTCATTTCTTGAGGATGAAACACCAATTTTACAGTAATTTTTAGTCACCATCATAGGTATTTGTTGTACAGGAATAAACACCTTATAACCGAAGGTCTGGGGTTACCAACATACTCAAGAAACTTGCAAGCAATCGACTCTAGAGTGCAATAAAGGAAATAGGAGGATAGGAAAGACTCACCCGATACATGATAGTTGACCCTAGCTTGTCCTCTTCCGCTCTGCTTCTCCTCCAAAGCCTTCAGGGATGCTTCTCCTTCACCTGTCAAGAGTCAATATTCCAAATACAAGATGATACATATATATATAACTGGGTTAGATAAATCATATACTGAATGCTGAAACATAAATATTTATCAAACCACAATATATGAGAGACATTCAAGACACATATGGAAGAAGGATTCTCTTTATTAACAATAATGGAAAGAGTTCAGATTACAACCCAACGCCTGAGACAAGGACTCCTCTGTAACCAAAGTATTATGAGTTCCACTGCTCCAAAGACTTCTGTATAAACTCCACCAGCATAACTTTGCTCTCCAAGTGTATGTGTTTAACACCCTCCCCAAGGCCTGTATTTATACATGGTGAAATAAGGCAGTTTCGAAGGTTGAGGAGGTTGAGACAGTGAAGGAGATTAAGGTTAAGTGATTAACTAATCTCAAGTAATCGCGTGTTTTTATTTTTAATGTCAAAGGTAGATATATGTGGGTATCAATACTGGCAACTCATGTATGACCCGCGAGTTGCTATGAGGGTAACCCGCGTATACATCTATACGCGACATGCAACAACCGATACTCGCGTACAACACGTGACTTGCATATATAAAGAGTCGCGTATATGAATTGACATAGCTAAAGGGTAAAAATAACCAGCTGGATGGATGATGAATGTAGTTCATAATAAGCCCATCTATAGTGTTTTGGGAAACCCTCAATCCATAGATGTCCTTTTGTGTGCCAACATGAGGAGTGTCGGCACTTGGACGGATAGGTTCCATTCAGGTGGATAACAGATGCCCCCTAATGTGTGAGTTCAAAGGGAAACGATGGCCGAAATACATTATAATCTTTATCTTTGGAGAACTCGGAAATCCAATGGAGCAGAGAGAGTACCTGAAACAAATACATAGTAATGTCATATACAAAGTTACATCTAAGGATGCTATGTTCAAATTACTGGAACACTAGCTCCTTTACAATATTTGAGTACATCATATGATACGGGTATGAAACCACATATATTACAAAGGTGGATCGAAGCCACAATATACAATAATGATGAGTCTTCAAAGATCTGGAAGCTTTGTATATGAATAGAACATAATCTTGCGCAGCTTATTCCATAGGTGAGGAACTAAGGTCTTCATAAAGGATCCCAAAGAACCAGTACAATCCAAGCCATGTGAATAAGGGTAAGCTGAAGTCGAACATGGAAAGGATTCAACAGTTTGTCAATCAATAAGGGATAATTGACAACTGAAGCAAGGGAATCCACCAATGATGAAAGTGAATCCTGAGGTACAAACGTCAAAACTCTAGGTCTTCATCATTAGGAAGTACTGAAACGGAACCATGTTGTGATAAGGAAGGCAACAGATCCTCCAATGGATCACAAGAGTGACTAGGAACTGGGAAAAAGAAGGGAGACACAATAGATAACAGATATAAAAATGATGGGATCAGGATAGATCAGACATTGGGTATAGTCCTTGAACAATGAGCACAACACAGAGATGACCCAAGGTAGCGTTTAACTTATAGATAGAACAACTAGACCTATCTGTCATGTAGGAGACATGATCAGATTCCCCAGGGATAACGGACAAGAGGAGGAGTAAGAAAATCAAGATAATAGCTGAACGGACAAGTAATCATTGAAACATGGATATCGAAAAACAAAGAGTGCTATGTTCAAGGAGGACATGCTGCCATTACTGAAAACAAGAGAAAACTTCTTCCTTACCTTCCCTGTTAAATTTTAACGAGTCCAGAAAAGTAAACTCGGATCCCTCTTCATTTTTTAACAAGATTGAAGAGACGAGAAAATAATGCTTGATAGTGTCACTGATTCATGGATTTAATGAGCCCAAACTAGTACATGCTCAGCTGGTGTTTTCACATTTAGAGAGTCTGAAAACTCCAAAGAAGACTCCAGGGGGTCCTTTTTCGTCCAATTTAGTCTCTTGAGGCCGAAAAAGTATAAAACATACCATAGAAGAACTCTCTTAACTTCCAAAGAATAAAAGGTGAACCTTTTTCGTACTTAGTCAGGGAGGTCCGAAAAAGGATAAATTACCACCTACCCAACGCTCCTTCCAAAACAGCAGAAAATAGCTTGAGTTTTACGAGTGTGAAGGAAAGCAAGATCACTCGGAAAGATCCATTTGGTTACGAGAAATGGGGCTTACAACAATAAACTCGTTGCTTTGTTATTAAGTGTTTAACGAGCATGACAAAGATACAAAGTACACTCCTAATCTTTTTCATGTTTGGGTCTTGAGCATGAAAAAGAGAAAACTAAGCTCAATCCAGGTGTTCCTTTTCCGTAAATTTAGTCCCTCGGGTCCGGAAAAGTGATAAACCTATACCTGAGAATACTCTTCTCAATTCAAAAGAAAAGAGAGTGATCATTTCTCGTATTATTCTGCATGGTCCGAGAAAGAGATAACATACCACCAATGCAGATGCTCGCTCACATATTCTTAATGAGCTTGAATGGACAAGTTCACTCGGCAGTCAAGTCTATTTTGAAGGAGTCAAACCTGGGCCTAAAGAAACTCCATAAGGGAGGGGAGTCCTATAAAGGGATAGCTTATAAAAAGAGATTCAAAAGAAGCTCTATTTGGCATGAAAAATAGCTAAGAGGATACCCCTAAACCTGAAATAGTTGTAGCATGAGTACCAAAAGATGACATAGGCATATAAGAAGAATACTCATGAAAAAGGGTCCTATCCACGGAAGAACAATGGTAAAAACAGGGAACTAGTGGCTTAGAATACCATAGTCCATGGCAAAATGTTGAATGCTAAGGTTAATGTGGAATGAATAAAGATGCCAAAATGTATTGGAAATGACAAAACCACCCTATTGGAGCAACAACACTTTGTAAAAGTGACAAACCTGTTCCAAAGCATAAAGAAATATGGTATTAGTCAATTGGATTTTCAAACTATAGAAAAAGACCCACTTAAAGAAATATAATTTCTATAAATAGTTGAAAAATCAAAACAAACTCACCATTTGAACTTTTGAGCCATAAAAAGCAAGTTTGGCCTTCTACCTTTGATCGATCATTGTGGACAATTGGACCAACGAAATCGAAATCCGCAAGTTGCAGGTAAGCCTACACCCTAATCTCTTCATTTTAATCCAATCAATTATTAAGTTTGATTCTAAATTCCATATTTAAAAGCATCCTGAACTGTAGCACAGCGCATATGCGGGTTGCTAGTGTACAGACTCACATATACACGTATTGTACGCGAGTTGCCTAACTAGACAGTCACGTACATTACGCAACTTGTCTAATTAGACAGTCACGTATGTTGCGCAAAGGAGAAAAGGCTTAAAATAGACAAAAAATTTTGAATTTTGGTATGGAATAACTGAATCAAATTACTTGTTTTTCTAGGTAAAAAATGGTTCTGGAATGGAGGGAAAGGGAGCACGAAATAATGGATCAAGCGGCGCTCCAAAGTGCACCCACTATACATGCATTGCGCACAAGCGGGCTGTTAAAATTCTTTTGTACATCGCCCATGTGGGCCAATGTCTGCATACTTGAGTTCATGGTCAATTATTGGGATCATGAGTTGGGGATGTTCAACTTACAAGGTGAAACCTTGGAGATTACCACTGAAGACATATATTTCATAACCGGTTTATCACGACGAGGAGCACCGATGAACTTAGAGGGCACTGGAAAGGGCGGGGACCCCTTAAGTGTCCAAAACTATATAGATGTAATCTGTACACCGGGTACTAAAAAGAGAGGAACCTGCATTCCAGTTGTACATATCCAAGATTTTACTCTTCAGGTACTTGCTAGCACCATCGTGAGGATATCAGGATCCTCCTCTTTACATTTGGCCACAAGGAACCAAATGAGGCTGGTAGTTGACTGTTCTCGCGATGCTCTCTATGATTGGTGCTCAGGATTTGTCCCTATCATGAAGAGGAAACTATCCGATTGTAAGAGAGGAAGACGGAAAAATTTTGGCTATGCAAGCATATTAGTGGCCTTCTTCGAGAGAGAGTACCAGCATTGAGCCCTGCCATACCTCTACCGATAAGATCTCCACGTCAGCCAAGGCTGAGCAGGTGGGGATGCATCTTCCTCCGTCAAGGAGGAGGAGAGTCGGTACATAGTGTCTATGATGATGATTTTTATACCTGGTGGGAACGATAGCTACCGACATTGGAGCAGTTTCCATATGCCGGGACGGACTTTCGAGGTGACCCCGACCTTATCCTCCCTCCAGGAGGAGCATGGGGAGAGCTAGGTAAGTAATTTTTTAAATTTTTATCATTTTCAAATTTTTATGGATTTTTCAAATGATAGATATATACATATGTACAAGTCTTAATCCTATTCATGTATCAAAATACAGATATTGGACCGGTCCGCCCTGAAGGGCACCCTCGCATGTTCGTTCATCCTGTTGTAGGCGAGGATCCAGGATTGATCAGGGTACTAGAGGGGAAGCTAGCTAGCTTGACCCAACGAGTACCGACCTTACGGATAGAGCATATCCTGACTGCCATGCAGGAGTTCGTAGTTGGGGTTCCACCGGTTTGGCTACATCTTTTCAGACGAGTGGTTAGAGCAGTGCTCGTATATATAGAGGCAGTGGAGGCTGCCGAAGCTGAGGAGGATGAGGAAGCCAGAGTGCATAGAGATCATGGGGACCAAGGTGGTCCTAGTGACCAAGGTGGTCCAGCGTAGACCTAGGGAATTTTGATGGACTATGATCCACATTTTTGTACATTTTGTATATGACGGGATCTGAGGATCAAACTTGACCTATCTACAGATAGATAT